>PVKA01024939.1:0-33586 GCA_004027165.1 Ctenomys sociabilis
CTATGAAAGTGGACCTCCTTCAGCGTCTGGTTGGTGCGGAAATAAGGGCCCTGGCACAGTGCAGCCTGCTGAGACACGGGCTGAGGGGTGTTGGGACTGGATCCGGGGATGACCTGGCTTACGCCGCTCTCTGGCCCACTGGCCCAGTCTGGACTGTGGATGCTGGTACTGCTGCTGCTGCTCCCGCCACTGTCTCTGCTTCAAGACTCCATGTCCTAGGAATCCTGAAAGACTGGGTTTCTACTACTACTATTTTTTCTGTAGGGGGAGATGGTTATCTTCTTCACTGCCATTCCTTCTCTTCCTGAGGCTGAGGCGCTTACTCATCATTGCTGGTGGACAGCAACGAGGCCCCGCCCCACCCTGCCCAAAGAGCGCAAGGAGGGGCCTGTGCTTGGATGGCTGCCATATCCACCCACTTGGGTCTTGAGTCTGGCCAAAACAATAAATATTTACTACAGGTATACATCACTTACTATTAAAGTGAGGCATATAGAAGTACAGCTGTGGAGATGTATTTTGAGCACCAGACAGGAATTTTATATTGTTTCTTTAACATCTATATTTGGAAAGAAATTCTATGTAAATATAATACGTGAAGTTTTAATATTTAGAGAAATATGCTGAAACAATACATAGTGTAGGGCTGGCAAGAGCTCAGCAGACTAAGTGCCTGCTCTGACAAGCTCAAGGACCAGGGATCAATCCCCAGAACCACATGCCCTACTCTACCAACCCCACACCCCATGCTTGCTGTGTGTCCAGGTTTGGTGGTGCACACCTGTAATCCCAGTGCTAGAGAAGCTGAAAACAGGACAATCAGTATGAGTCAGAGCTACACAGTGAGACCCTGTACCAAATACTAAATAAATAAATGCATACGCACACACACACACACACACACACACACTGTAAGTAACATGAGTTAAATTTTTATGGATGTTTTTGTTCTGTTCTGCTTTTTGTTTTCTTTGTTGCTAGCCTCACTAATATTAGGCAAGCACTTTACCACTGACCTACATCCTAGATTAGAATGTGATTTTTTAGTAACTTTGAATTAGTGAATTTCTGGTTGATTTTTATCCATAGAAATCTATAAGAAAATAAAGTTTGAGGGCTGGCAGTATAGCTCAGCAGACTAAGTGCTTGCTTAAGTAATCGCAGTGGCTAGGGTTTGATTCCTGGTTCCACATGCCGAGCCGGCCCCGCCTTCGGGTGCAGGTGTGCTGAGCCTGCGATGGAGTCCGGGTGTGGTGGCGTGCACCTGTAATCCCAGCCCTAGGGAAGCAGAAAGCAGGAGGATCACTATGAATGTGGGCTGCATAGTGAGACCTTGTCAAAAAAAAAAAAAAGTTTGCTTAAATTTACAAATTGTGGAGTAATTTCATACAAATGCTGCTGGGCTGTAGCAAAGCCTTTTGAAACTTCTGAGAGGGCTGGGGACATAGCTCAGTGGCACAGAGTCTCCCTAGCAAGCGCCAGATTCTGAGTTTGGTTCCAAGTGTCAAACAACAAAACCACCTTCTGAGTATATATAAAATCAGTTGCTTGTTTTGGTATGTGTTTTCTTGAAATAGTAAAAATGGTGATACCTTATCTCATTCTCACACCATTTTGTGATTAAGCTAAACAATAAAATCAAAGTACTAGATTTACTTATAAATTCTAGTATCTTAAAATGTTAGGATTTTTTGAGGTATTCATTCAACTTCCATTTGAAAAGTTGAATTTCCATGAGACATAACAAAAAGGGTTCAAAAATTTGAGTCAGCTTCTAAAGTGTGAGCTCATGACTCACTTCCAAAACAGTGACTCCTAAGCAGGTAGATATAGTCTCCTCTTCAAATAAAAGTCAACTTTTTTTTTTTTTTTTTTGTGGAACTGGGGATTGAACTCAGGACCTTGTGTTTGCCAGGGATTCGCTCATCCCACTGAGCCCTAGTGTCCAACAAGTCAACTTAAATTCACATTTGCCCCAGGTTTCTATTCAGAGTTATTACTGTTACTACTGGAATATTTTGGTATTTTGTTTTTGTTTAGGTATTAGTGTTTATACTTTGAATTTGTTATGAAATTTCCACAACAATTTTAGCTGAGGCCCATACAGAGTGACCTAGGAATTTAAAGCCTAAAAATTCATAATTCTTCATCTTTCAAATGAGATTGAAACTTTTTTCTTTTGCTGTGCTGACATATAATAGGCAAGTATGTTACCAAGTTACATCTTCAATCTTTTTTTTTTTTTGTCTTTTTGAGACAGGGTCTCACTATGCAGTTCAGGCTGGCCTTAAGCTCACTTTGTAGCTCAGGCTGGTCTCGAACTCATAACAATCCTCCTGCCTCAGCCTCCCGAGTGCTGGGATTACAGGCGTGCGCCACCACGCCCGGCTCCATCTTCAATCTTTAAATGAAATTTTAAGCATACAGTAGCATATTCAAATGTGTCACACTTTTATTTTACTATGAAAATATAGCCATCTCTCTTACATCCCTATATTATAAATACTTTTTCTTTCTTTCACTCCAGTTCTTAGCTTGGAACCATTACTCTCAAATATATACATATCCCTCTGCATGTATGAATTTTTAGGGCCTAATTTTGGAAGGTACTGACACAGGTTTGTATTTTTTTTTCCTAAATGGTAATTATATATAAAGTAAAAGTAGAATTCATTTAAATTTACTTTTTATTCCTAGGTGATACATTGATTGCAACTGGATCACCCAAGGATCGGTTATCAGGAAATTCTCTTGCTGGTACTTTCTTTAGGTGGGAAGAAGATGAAATACCAAGGTTAGTTAATGGCATAAAGGAAATGAGGGGGAAGCGTATCCTAATAATCTGAAATCATTGGTTAGCATAATTTAATGTTAGCCTTTTAATATGTTGGGTCTTTTTTAATTACTAGTAGTCCATTTTGTTAATATATGGTTGCAGTAGATATTGGCTCTTTTAACCTTTTAATTTGCCCCAAAAGCAAGTTTCAATATTAATATATTATGTAGAATCATAGATTTAAAAACCAGACCATGAAAGGCTGATGAGATGGCTCAGCAGTATAAGCTCCTACCTCACAAGTTCACAAGTACAAGGTCCTGAGTTTGATCCCTGTTACCAAAAAAAAATTTTTTTTTAAAAACCAGGCTATGAATATGTACCTGGTTCCTACCCAGTTAATAATAATAGGAATCAGGGGTGGAATGTTATACTTCTCTCTAGCATCCATCTTTGTCATGCATTCTATATGGAGAACTTAAATTGTTAGTAATTTTATCTGCATTGAAATAAGATATTTCCTTTGTATATATAGAATCACTCAAAGCTGTCTTGATCATTTTATTGGTCAGTTGAGTGTTGGTGAGTGGTAGTGGCTTTGTTCTTTACACATCACCTGATGCTTTTTGGCCGAAGAATACAGAATAGGGAAACATGGCTTTGTAATAAGAAAACATAAATTCATTTCTCAGTTGGACAAATACCATAGAAGTATTTGGTTAGAGCTCAATTTGTATATTTTCAGATACTCTTAACATACACTTGGCAGGATTTCTGTATTATAGAATAATTTTAAAAGAATCTAGTTAAATGATAGAATAAAGTTTGTAAAGACTTTGAAATAATGTGGACAATCAGTGACTCTTGATTGTGCTTATTAACAAGGTTCGGGACTTTGCTTTTTTAATCTTTTATTTCTTTGGCACAGGGTTTTGCTACACAGTGCAAACTCATAGTGATCCTACTGTTTCAGCCTACGTAGCTCTGGGATTACAAGCATGTGTCACCATGCCTGGTTTCAGTGCTGTCAGGCAGCATGGCATGCAGTACTGGGGATCAAAATCCGATCTTTGCACTTGCTAGGCAGGTGCTTCGACAACTGAGCTATCTTCCCAGTCCAGGACTTTTTCATAAACATTCATTTCTGAGTTTCTTTATAATTCCAGATATAGGGAATTATTTTTTGTATAACTGCAGTGAGGTGATTATACATACTAGATATCCCTAGTTTTCAAAATTGTGTATTTACTGGAGTTCTTTTGTTGATGATAAATTAAAATTAAAGCTTGTTTATACTTTGAAGTTCTTTTATAGCAAAAGTCTTTCTAGTTAGGTCATAAGACTAGTAAAGTTATACTGATTAGGAGTTAAATTTGAGGAAATTTTTGGTTTTTTTTTTTTTGTGGAACTGGGGATTGAACTCAGACCCTTACACTTGCCAGGGAAGTGCTTATTCCACTGAGCCATCTCCCCGGCCCCAGAAATTTATGTGTTTTTAAAACTTTGAAAAGTTGTCAAGGAACTGCTTGCATAGCTGAGTGGTAGAGCCCTCACCTAATATATACAATATCCTAGGTTCAGTCTCTACCACTGTGAAAAAGGAAGGGGAGAAAAGTGAAAAGAAAGACAGAAATTAAAATATGAGCAAAGATATGAAGAGACAAATTACAAAATTAGGCAAGTTATCTAGAATTAATTTATAATACATAAAGGATAGCTGTATAATTTTTCATGTTCATATTAAATAAAAGTCTATAATTTCACCAATTCCAAAATACAGATATCAAATATTTTACCATGCATACTTTCCTGAAGTTTGTTGGTCTCATTTTTATCAGTTGTAACACTTTATTTTCATTGCCTTTATTAAAAGATACTAATGTTTAATTTTCCTTTACAAATATATTACCAGGGCCAGGCAGGACAAATAGCAACAGAGTTGTGATGAGGCAGGGATGCTAAGTCAGAAGCTCCACTCACCTTCTGTCCAGTTCACTGTAAATCACCATGTGGGCCTTTGAGGTTATAACTCCACATAAATCAAATCTGTGTTTGCTCAATTCTGGCTCTCCATCAGAATGATCTGGAGAGGTTATTAAAATTGCAAGTATTCCACCTTTCTCCTTAAAGATCCTAGTAAATCTGTTCTGTTTAGCTATGAACAGAAATGTTCAGAGAAGTACAATTGTCAAATTACTATGCTTTGCTTATATTCCTTTGATAACTAAAATAGTGGGCTATATTATTTGCTGACTCATTTGTTTACTCACCCTTTTCTGTTTGCTGGAAACATGTTCCGTTATGGAGGTTAATTTCCTTTCAAGGAATGCTGTCATCTGAATGTCTGTAATTTTGTTGTAATGAGGGCAAGGAATAAGTTGTAAATTTCTGCTGTGAGATTATGTTTTTTAATGTTTTTGTTGCCCTTGCTTACGTTACTTCTGAATATTTACCCTTTAAATGTATATAATATGATTTTGTTTTCAAATTACAAAATGATTTAATATAAGAGGAAAAAGTATTGACCATTAACTTTTATCTGTTCCTTTAATTCATGGCAAAATTGATTTTGTTAAATTATGTTAATGAAGCCAGGCATGGTGGCACACCCCAGTATTCGGGAAGCTGAGACAGGAGGATCAGTGAGAGTTTGAAACCAGCCTGGGCTACAAAGTGAGCTCAAGGCCAGACTGAATTTCATAGTAAGACCCCGTCCCCCCCAAAAAAAACCAAAAAACAGCTAAGTATATAGCTCAGTGGCATAAGTGCCTGCCTGGGAAGCTCAAGGTCTGGAGTTTGATCCCTGGTACCACAAAAAAATAAAATAATAATAATAATAATAATAATTAATTATGGGAATGATTAGAACAATATACTTTGGGAGTTATTTTTTCTCAAAGTTAAAGGAATACATTGTGGTAGGGTAGCTAATGTGCCTTATATCAAGGGTGAAGTGATGTATGTTGTATGTATGTGTCTGTGTTTATATATATACATGAGTTGCAAAAATTCTGTGGTTTAATAGATTTCTTCTAATTCTTGCTTTTTCTTCTTTCTCCCTCCTTCTTCCTGCTCTTCTCACCATACTGTTTCCTTCTCTACCTTCTCCCTCCCACACCAGAGGGCTCACACATTCCAGCCAAACATTCTATCACCAAGCTACAACTGTAGTGCAGCAAATTAATTTTTTTATTGGTACGTTTTAGGTATGCATAATGATCACATTGATTATAGAGTATTTGTACCTGTACATTATATATGTGGTTCATTTTTTTTTCTATTTCCCTACCCTCCTT
The DNA here is from genome assembly GCA_004027165.1 of Ctenomys sociabilis. Taxonomy (NCBI): domain Eukaryota; kingdom Metazoa; phylum Chordata; class Mammalia; order Rodentia; family Ctenomyidae; genus Ctenomys; species Ctenomys sociabilis. Next base: position 6,073 of record PVKA01024939.1, read on the forward strand.
TTAACTCCTTTTAACTTCCCTATTTATAAAAGCTTTGCTTCCATTTTTCCTTTTTTTCTCATTTTTTCCCCCATTTCTTCCTTTTCCTTTCTCTCCTTCCTAGTTCTTCAAATTTGAACATTTTTTTATTCCTATTTCACAATATTTTTTACACATTATGGTTCTTTTCTCATTTTTTTTTAGTTTCCCCCACCCCCTCCCTAGTTTGCCTTCCTAATTGAATATTTATTTCATATTTTAAATATCTAAGGTGGAGAGAGCTCAATGGCTTAAGCTCCTGTCGTTTTTTTAAATTTTTTTTTTATTTATTGAAGAACAAATAGCAATGAGCCAATTTCAAATCAAATTAACAGGACAGATTTGATAATTAATACATTGCAAACTATTTTCATAATGGTTTGGTATTGTACAAGTTGCATACATGATATTATACTTACAGACACTATTATAGCAGATGTCTCTAATCAGTGAATTAAGAGAATGTAGCAGTATACTTATTTTTTTTTTAAGTTGAATTGTATCACAGTTTTAATAATTAGTACTTTCTGCCTTGTTATTTTCCTAGTGGTTGTCCATAGTACTAGAAGCTGACATAATATCTTGTCCAACCACTATTAGTGCAAATCTTGCTTCTCACAGAATTATGTATAAGCACTGCATTTAAGCTTCTGTCTGGCAAGCACAGTGACCTGAGTTCAATCACCCATACTGCAAAAAAAAAAAAAGGACCAGTCTATTTAAATATCTAGTATACTTGGGTTTTGGTTTCTCAAATCAGAGAAATAATTCAGTAGGTACACATCTGTGCCCAGTTTATTTCACTTAAGAGTATGTTCATAAGGTGCATCCATTTAGCTAGAAATATCTCAAGGTTGGCTTCGTTTATGGCAGAGTAGTAGTCCATTGAATTAAAAAACACATCTTCATCTATTTATCAGTTGATAGGTATACATAATGATAACATTCATTATAGGTATTTGCTTCCACAAATACCTATCAACTGATAAATTGATTTAGCTATTACAAACTGTGCAGCTTTAAAAATGGGTGTGTATATATTGCTGTAGTGTGATGCTTTTAAATCTTTTGGGAAGATACCAAAAAAGAGGAATAGTTGGATTGAATGGGACCCGTGTCTTGGTTTTTCTGAGGAATCTCCACATTGAATTCCACAGTGGTTGCACCAGTATACATTCCCACCAACAATGGAGAAGAGTTCCTTTTCCCATAGCCAAACCAGCATTTGTTACTGGTTGATTTCTTGATAATAACCATTCTTTCTGGAGTGTGATGGATTCTCAATGTTGTTTTATATTGATTGCTAAGTATTTCATTTTTCTGGATGCTATTGTGAAAAGTGTTGTTTGCTTAATTTCTTTTGCAAGGAGTTTGTTGCTTGTGTAAAGCAATGCTAAGTGTTGACTTGGTATCCAGCTATACTACTGAATTTGGTTACTAAATCTATATGTCTTTGGTGGAGTTTGAGGGTCTTTATGTCATCTGCAAAAGATAATTTAACTTCTCCCTTTCCTATAATTAGTCCTTGTATTTCTTTCTCTTATCTAATTACTTTGACTAAAGTTTCCAGAATTATATTGAATAAGAGTGGTGACAGTGAATGTCATTGTCTCGCCTTGTTGGGGACCACAAAGTCACAAGGCTAGTTTTACATCCTTCCCTAAGGAATAAATAGAGGCTTGGGATTATCATTATCTCCATCTTGGATTTCCTACTGTACTTTTATCAGACTCTCCCACCTACCAAGCCTAAGCCTAAAATCACTAAGAATAAAGACACTCAAGGGCAAGATCCCTTAGGATAAGGCTACCTCAGCTCTCTGAGTATCAGTAATCTCCTCCTCAGTCAGTAGAGGCCTGGATTGTTCCTTGTGATCAACTGGTCATCCTGCATCTCCACTGTACTCTCATGTTGACTCTTGTTCTTTCTTTCTGTTTCTCACCATCTACCATAACACCTGGCAGGAGATTGGAGGTTCACTGAAAGGGTCCCTGATATTTCCTGATTTTAGTGTGAAAGCTTTTAGTTTTTGTCGATTTAATTTGATATGAACCGTTGGATTGTCAGAGATGGCTTTTATCAAATTGAGATAATTACCACCTATTTCAGTTTTCTGTAGGGTTTTTATCATGCATGTTAGACTTTCTTAAATGCTTTTTCTTCATCTATTGAAATGGTCATGTGATTTTTGTCCTGGTCACTAGCCACTATTCTGTCTTCTGTTTGGTCCTCATATTGATTAATTCTGTCATGCATGGTTTCAGTAGAATTTCTAATCTCCTAAACATGTGTTCAGTGGATTCTATTTCTTTCCTATTTTGAGTATTCATGTTTTGCATCCTTCTCCTAAACACCTCTATTTGTTTTTTTGTTGGCTCTAGAGTCCTTAATGATATTGTTTGTTATGGTCACCATCTCTGTAGGTATCTGAGAAATTGTTTTTGATTTGATTTTTTTTCTAGAAGCTCTTCATTTGCTTTGTTGTTACTACTTCAGAGAGTCCAGATTGTTCTACCTCATTGTCCCCTACGTTTGCCTTTGGTCAGCTGGGCATCTGGGATTATATCTTAAGTATCTTCTCATTTTGTTTATGTTTTTGTTTTTAGTTTAATTCCTGGGTAGATGCTTATAAATTGCCTATTGTGAGTGGCTTTAATCCTAGTATTTAGAATCATTAGGAAATAATTATTTCTCGAAGATTTCTTTCAGCTGTATCTGGTTTTTGGGTTTTGAGTCTGTTGCATGGTCCTACTTCTTGAGTTTATTGGGAATGAAGAGTTGCTGCCTGCTTCACTCATCCCCTGGCTTTTTGGCGCTGGCCTCTAGTATTGTTTAGGACCCTTACACAGTCTTAGTCTTAGTATACCAGAAAGCATACTAGCTAGGAAGGCCAGGAAAATAGCTCAACAGTCTAAGTGCCTGCCTGGAAAATGCAGAGACCCAGGTTCTAGCCCCAGTACTGCATGTCATGCTAGCCCTGCCCCAAGCTGGCTGAGCTGGCCACCGCAATTGGATGTGATGGTACACACCTGTGATCTCAGAAGTTGGGGGGGGGGTCTGAAACAGGAGCATCATGAGTCCAAGCTGCATAGAAAGACCCTATACCAAATACATAAATTAAAAAAAAAATATATATATGGGCTAGAAAATCATGTCACAACAGCTAAAGTGGTAAAATCAGCAATAACAATAACATGAAGCACAGCCTAGAAAATGACAAACTGAGGTAACAATATGCCACTTTTAATCATATGAACTAGATTTATGGTTGTGTAACAAAAACTAAAAGCAGAAAATTATATGCAGTAAATAACTCTGAATATGGAAATTTTACCCTCAGGTGAAAAAATTTAGAAGCATTGGAGGTGAGGGGGTGGATAGAGAAAAAGAAGACAAGGAAGAGAATGACACAGGAGGATCACTGGGAGTTCAAGGCTAGCATGGACTACTTAATCAGTTGTAGGCCAGCCTGAATTATGTAGTGTAAACCTGTCTCAAAAAGACAAAAAAAAAGGAAGAAAAAATCAGCAAAATTCCAGAAAAGAGATCATAAGCAAGGATGCAAAATGAAAGAGGAACACATAAAATTTGTGAACTGCTACAGAAGACCAGAGGGAAAGAAAGAAGAAATAACAAGAACAAAACAACAAATCAAAAATTATGTTCATACATAAAAACAACAAACTGAAGATGAAACAAAACAAAAAAGAAAAGAAAGAATGTCCACTTCACTGTGTGTCTCTGCTACCAGTGGTAGCTGAAGAGCCCAAACTCATGTATGTCAAGTTCCAGCAAGGAAGTAGCAGCTCCATGGCAGTGTAGAGGATAATTCCTCAAGCCTTCACCCCCGTCTCCAGTGATGTTTCGGGTGGCTCTGCTTGTGAGACTGGAACCCACTAGACCAGCCCAGACCGGCCCAAGTAGTCTCCATGTCACATGCAGACTGCAACTTGGCTGGGAGCAACAAGTGGAGCAAGCAGCCAGCTGCTCAGGGTTCTGAGCTCAGTTGGCTCCTCTCCAAGAGCAGGCCAGCCACTGCAGTCCTCTGAGCCCACCATACTGCTCCATTTGTGGGTGTTGCTTAGAGGCCTCTGGGGTTGCTAACATTCCCCATGCTTCTGCAGTTTCCAGCCACCTTCCATGTGGCAAGTCCAGGCTCAGTGGAAAGTGCTGCTTTTGTCCTCCTTCTTAGTTAATGTTTCTCTGTTTGCTCTGCCTATGGGCTTCAGTTCTAGCTTCAGCTCCTTCCTGGGTCCCAGGGACCTCTTCTTTTCCTCACAATTGCACTATTCTGATGTTTGAACACCAAATCTCAGCGAGGCTCTTTTACTGCTGCTTCCCACTTTCCATCTTTCCAAAGCCTGGGATTTGTGATTAGCGGATTAGTTTCTAATATCAGAATTTCCTGAAGAATGAATACACAACAGAAATGAGGACTTGCTTATATATTTTTATTAAAACGTTAAAAATATTTCAGAAGCAAATGTTAAAGAAATATGCCTTCATTCACTTTCAAGTAAAATCATAATTCTTTTTGTATTAATGTTTAATTTTGGTAGAAGAGTTAAATGTTGGAATGAGTGAACTGAGATCCATACTAGATGCTGTCTGTTCATTCTGGCAAGTGCTGAGAACTGAATGACATCTTCCTAATCTTTGCTTGAGTAGTTCTGATAGAATAAAACAGTGCTTTTGTGCTAAAGGGTTTTAGTGGAAAAAAGCCCTCTTGTAGTTCTTGCTAAAAATTAATAACTTTGTGGTATCACTTTTGCTAGTTGTGTTGAATATTCATGTAGTTTATTAATTCCATACTTATAAAAATTTTAAAGCATTCCTCAGCCCAGCAGCTGAGGGTAGAAAAACAATGAGTATTATTTATTCACTTTTCAGTATGCTCCCCTTCTCTCATCTCTTGTTCCATGTTTTCACATTTGGTGGATAAAAATGCCTCTAGACAACAGGTACATAAATGTAGGGCCAGCCAAATAGCCCAGCCGATTAAAACACCTGCAAGCAGGCACAGGGGCCAAAGGTTCAATTCCCAGGCCTGCCATGCTGCCCCCCCCCACCGCACTGAGATGGCAGTTGAGATTGGGCATGGTGATGTGCACCTGTAATCCCACCTCTTAGGAAGCTATAAAACAGGCAGATCACTATGAGTTTGATCACCCTGTAGATCCTTCTCTAAAGTACAAAAAAACCCATAAATGTTATATGTATGGTTTTTGATACATCATTCTGTTCTGCCTCTATTTTATTCCATTCTGAGCCAGGCATGACCACATGATAAACATTGGATATTCCTTACATAGTGAAACAATGTGTAAAATATCCTGGCAAGTACTCAATAGGGTTTTCAGTAAAAAAGGATTTTTATGTTTTCATTTTTACATGTACATAATAGAAATCATGTTATGAATAATTGTGAATTAATATCAGTTTTTCTGATAGCTATGTACAAGTCTTAGAAAAGGCTTTCAGGAAAAAAAATCTCATGAACATTGATCTAACATGTTTTGATATCTTTTTATTACAGTTCTTTGATACTGGAAGGTGTTGAGCCACAGAGTACATGTGAATTAGAAGTGGATGCTGTAGCTGCCGACATCTTAAATCGACTGGACATTGAGTGTACATACACAATTATTTTTAGTACATAGTTTTATTTGTAAAACTTAATGACCAAAATAGACTAGAACTATTATTAGGTAACTGAGATAGTATACAGGTTACAAAGTATCTTAAGAACTGCTGAGGGGGATCCAGGGAGACGGCTCAGTGGAATAAGTGGTTCCCTGGCAAGCACAAGGGCCTGAGTTCAATCCCTGGTTCCACCAAAATAAAAAACAAACAAAAAGAAAAACTACTGAAGGCCAGCGAGATAGCTCAGCAGTATAAGCACCTGTGTAGGCAAGTACAGGGACTAGGGTTAAATCCCAGGCACCACAGGACGTGCTGGCCATGCTCCCTGGTGCTCTGAGCCATTGACCAAGTCCAGGTTGGTAGCATATGCCTTTAATCCCAGTGCTGGGGAGGCTGAAAACAGGAGGATTCACTATGAGTCTGAGCTGTGTACTGAGACCCTCTACCAAATACATAAAAATAAATACATAAAAATGGAAGCTGCTTCTGTGTTTCTGAAGAGTCACTTTTTTTTCCTTTAAATACTCATATTTGCTTAGAAATAAAACTATACTGTGACACTTAATGAAATTGCTCAGTATTAAATAATATACTCTGACTTGCGTTTTACCTTCAGATTACATATGAGAAAGAAAACTCTTAGAATCTGTTGGTTCTCATCAGTTTAAATTTTACACATTTGCTAGATTTTTAGACAATCAAGGGGAAGAAATCTAAAAGAGGAAATAATATAATACATGTAGGATGGGGTAGTCTTTTCCTTTTATTACACAAAGCAAGTAATTGGTTTTTTCTTAAAAGGCAGTATATTCCAAAGTTTAGATTTTTCATTAGATGTGAAGTTTTTACTTTGACCCTTGCAGTATTGAAGTATCGTTGCTACTGTGATTGCAGCTCAGATTGATGGAAACCCTGGTCTGCAAGCCATCTGGGAAGATGAAAAGCAACGGCGAAGAAATAGAAATGAAAGTTCTCAACTCAGCCAACCTGAGTCACAAGGTATACACTAATGATGCTCCAATGATAGTTTGGTATAACAAATATATTTTCCCATTGTGGTTTCTTCCTAGAAACTAGATTTGACTTTGGAAATTAACCTTTAAATTTCTGTGTATTCTATTGGTATTACCAATGATTATCTTCATAACTGCCTCACAAATATTATTTTATTGTGCCCTTCTACCTTCTGTATTGCCAAGTGGACCATAAAACAACCATGATTTGTCAATATGGAAACACTGTTTAGTGTGTTGAGCTTTGAAAATGTAACCCATGAAATACTGCTTCCAAATTATTTCTGAAAATGGCAGAGTAAACTCTTTGATCATTATTGATTTATAATAAAATGCTGTTACATTAAAAAATAATTTGACAAACATTGAATAGATACCACAGATGCAACAAATTTTTAACAAAGGTGAATAAAAGACAATTCAAAATGTAAATGTATGTAAGATACTCTAATATCTAGAGTATCTTACTAAGTGACTTATTTTTAAAATAGAAATACCTTATAAGGGAAAAATTCTAGTTTTAGGTTATACATTATTTTATAAGTAAGGCGATGTTTTCCTTTTTCAGATTTAGGTTATAATTATAGAACTTTATTGTGACTTCAACCATTTGTTTTGTGTGATTCTATAATAGAACTACATTTAGGTGATGGTATCTGTGTCAAGAGAAAAATGGAAACTGCTGTCATTTTAAAAGCTGCTTTGGAGAAAAGGAAAAGTGTTTTGTTCATTTGCTATTACAGTTTTTTAATGCACTTTTGAAATTCAAAGATCGCAGGTTTGTGCCAGCAACAGAAAGTGAAAAAAAATTTCAGAAGAGACTTCAGGAAATTCTCAAACAGAATGATTTCTCTGTGTAAGTTGTTATTATAGATCTCAGAACTAACTTTATTCTTATGTTACCTAATTTGATATAAAGGACATGTTGTGTGATATTTCTATGTATGATGTTATAAAGCAGAACATTATCAGGATCTGTGGACTACAGTGATGGATCCCAGGAGTTCTCTGCTGAGTTAACATTGCACTCTGACATTCTATCTCCTGAAATGCTTCAGTGTACTCCAGCCAATGTGATAGAAGTCCACAAAGACACAGAGTCAACCAAAGGTGAGATTTTCTTTTTCAGATATTCAGAAAAATACCATAACAGATATCTAGTATCTAGCAAATACTCAGATGAGCTTGCTAGGACTTTTTTCTCTAAGAAGCAAAAAATGGCTTTAATGAAGATCTTTTCTCCCATTCATTTATCCTTTCAACATCTTTAAGGGTAAGCCCTTTCCTGAAGTAGGTGCAAACTGTTAATATGTATATCCTAGTATGTTCTTTTATATGTCTGCTCACAATGTGTATGACTTTTGTATATTTTTATTTTTAAAAATTTTCAGTGTGTTTAAGATAAAAAACTTATATTCATCTTGGAAAACTAATACAAACGCATATGGAATCTTAATCATTCTTCTCTTCCATTGCCAGTATTCCCTCCAAAAGCTCATCCTTAAATCCTCTTCTCATGTCCACATAGTCTACTTCCCTTTTTTCTACTATCTATTTTATTTAAATTTAAATCATATGATATTTAACCTTCTATGTCTGATTTGTTTCACTTAGCATTATGGTCTTAAGATGTATCCATTTCCAGCTGGAAATGCTGGTGCACAGCTATATCCCAGCACTCAGGAGGCTGAAGTAGAAGGATTGTTATCAGTTCAAGGCCAGCCTAGACTACATAGTGAGTTCAAGGCCAACTTGAATTATATAGCATGAGACTATCTCAAACTAAAGAAGAAAAAACTGAGGAAGTCATTCCTATAAATAATTGAAATTTATCTTTCTTCATGATTGAATCCTTTTATCCTATCAGTCTGTCTATATCTGTATCACATTTCCATTGCCCTTTCATCTATAGATGGGCATATAGGTTACTTTCTAAATTGAGCTGTTATTCATTATGCTGCTAAATGTAATATGCATGTATCACTGTAATGTCTTTAAGTCTTGTAGTAGGGACCCAGACAAGGCATAGCTGAGAAAAATATAATGTCTAGTTTTAGTTTTTTGAGAAATCTGTATGCCAGTTTCCATAGTGGTTGTAGCAGCTTACATTTGCACCAGTTTTGTGGAAGTTTCTTTTTCCCTACAATTTCACTGGCATTTGTTATTTTTTAGTTCTCAACATTATATATTTTAGGCAACTTCAGATATAGTTTACAGAGCATAAAATTGTTTATTTTAACTGTATAATTCATTGATTATAGTAAATTTATGGAGTTGAGCAAATATCTCTACAATCCAGTTTAGAGTATTTTTATCAACCCAGAGGATCCCTTGTGTTCATTTCTAGTCCCCTCTTTATCTACTTGCTACTAGTCTAGTTTCTTATCCCTCTGTTTGCGTTTTCTGCCTGGGCTATATTAAAGAAATCATGTAATGTGTAGTTTTTATTTTCTGTCTTCTGTAACTTAGCACAGTACTTGTAAGGTTTATATTCTGGTATCAATATTTCTTTTTATTGCCAAAAATACTGTGTCATATGAATATACTATATTTTGATAATCCATGTCTCAGCTCATAAATATTTGTGTTGTTTTCATTTTGGACTGTTAAGAATAATGCTGCTAGAGACCATAAAACATGAAATTTAGAATAAATGTTTTGACAAGTGTTGTAAAATAATGAAAGTAAAAACATGAACAAATGGTATCTTGTAAGTTTTAATTTTCATACCACTTATTACTAATGATGTTGAACACCTTTGTATGTCAATATTAACACTTTGAATCTTACACTTGTCCCTTTATTTTAGCTGTTGGTTAATGCTCTGTTCCAAATCTTTAACAGTTGATCCATTCTATTCTAGTAGCTATTGATGGTTTTCACCTTTGCTGTCTTCTTATGTTTGTGCATGCAGAGTTTCTTTTTTTTTTGGTGGAACTGAGGATTGAATTCAGTATTCCACTGAGCCATCTCCCTGGCCCCAAGAGTTTCTTTACAAAACACATAGAAGTGCTGGGGAGATAGCTCAGTAGAATACGTGCTTGCCTGGCAAGTGCCAGGTCCTGAGTTCAATCCCCGGTGCTGCTACAAAAAAATAAAAAATAAAAATAAATGCTACCATATGTGCTTTGTAGGCTGTCCACATAATATCTCTTTTCCAGTGTTTCTGTAATTTACATTATGCATGATTGTTAAATAAGACAATAATTAAAATTCTTCTCAGTAGTCACTTTATTCACATACATTGTAGCCCAGTGAACCCTCAACAGTTGATAGTGCCAAATGATAAATGGAAATTAATACATAAAAAAATTAGTGATTTTTAAATAATCTGATTATTTGATATGGTTATTTCCTGACTTCAGTCTACATTTTCTGACTGCCAGTGAGTTTGAATACCTTTAAAGACCATTTGGGTTTCTTTATCTGCAAACTGCATATTCATGTTCTTTGCTTTATTTCTCTTGGTTCCTGATTGTGTAGGAGTTTTTCTTATTTTGTCAGTTATTTGTTGCAGGAATATTTTGTTCCCATCAAAGCTCATAATTAATAGTTTTCAAAATATTTTCACTTTTTCTTCTTTTTTAAAAAGGTATTTTTACTTTTAGGATTGTGTATGCATTCAATCTTAGTATCAGACTTACCAAAATATTCCCAAATTGTTTTTGTACCTAGTTTCTGAGACCTTCCCTACCTTGATATACTGAAAGTGTTAAAACATTTGTCCCAAAACCTATATGTTTATAACTGGGTTTTTCTAAATGAAGTTTTTTTTTTAATTCATCTGAAAATTTGTTACGATTATATAAGAATTGTATGTGTGTGTGTGTAGCTAGTTGTGATAACATATTTATCTGACAGAATTATTTGTCCCCTGGGACTCTCCCACTTCTAGCATGTTACTATCTGTTAATATCATCCTGTTCCTTTATAAGATCCTAGCATGACAGATATTCCCTTACTCAGCTTCAGGACTATTCCTGTACAAACTGGGACCTTGTGCTGGGACCTTGTGTTTGCCAGGCAGCCACTTTTACCACCAAACTATCTCCCCACCCCTCAAACTTTTATTTTCTGTTTGAACTAGATTTTGTATCATTTTATCTGAATATTAACATCTTTATTTTACCTTTAGAATTCCCTCTTTTATTCCTAATATAATTTATTTATATCTTCTCTATAAATTTTATTCATCATTCTAGTCTTTATTTTTATTGGTTTCAGAGAATGTACTTTTTTATTAATCGGGTTTTTTCTAATGATTTAAACAATGTTTTGTTTTGTTTTTACTAGCCCAGCTATATCCTAGAGTGTTTTGCCTTAAAAGTAATTGAAAGATTTTAATGCTTTTTTAAAAACTTAAATGCACCTAGTTTTAAATCTGATTATAATACTCACAAGAAAACAGTTCTTTTATGAGTTTGCTATCCTAAAACCTCTGCTGTTTTTTGGTGTGTAATCATTTTCTCATTACTAATAAGTGTTTTAATGTGTTCTCCTACTTTTGATGATATTATAATATGTGATTTATTTTACCTTTGTTCTTCAACTTACTGAATCCCATCAGACCCTCTATAAATGTTGAAATACTACTATTTTTAGATAATAAACTGGAAGCTTTCTGAAAAATATAAGAATGGTGAAGAATGAATTTTATTTTTGATACTGAGAATAGTTTTTGTCAAATAAGTTATTTATATTTTAAATAATTCACTTTTTAAAATTCAGATTAATACAACTATTTATACATAGTAGGTAGAATCAGAATGATGAAAGAGACTATGAATATCTCCTGATCGATAGATTTGGGAAGGTTAAGTGTTTTGTTTGTTTGGTTTTTAGGGTTTTTTTTTTTTGTTGTTGTTGTTGTTTTTCTTCAGGGTCTCACTACGCAGCCCAAACTCGTTGAGATTATGTTTTGTTTAGTTTTTCACTAATCCATGTAACTGGTTAGGTATTTCTATGGCTTTTTATTGTGATTTTGTTTAGCAGATGCCAGTAATTCTTCAAATTTTTAAATAGGCTTACTTTATAATGCTTCTAACTTATAGAAAGTCTTAAGTATAACTTTCAGATTTAGACATTAATTAAAGTTTTTGTATTCTTTTCATCTCAAGGTGACACCTCATATAAAGTGGGAGAAGCCCTTATTAATGAAGAAGCAATTTTGAACCTCATAGAAAACAGTCAGACTTTTCAGCCTTTAACTCAGCGATTGAGCGAGTCACCAATTTTCGGTAAGTAACAGTGGCACCATACATGTTTAGTGTTGGAAGTAATTAAAGTGGATTTTGTAAAGAGGTATTTTTTTCTTTGACTTGAACTGATTGTTTCATTTTCTGAATGTAAACATGAAATCTTACATTAGTTCGGGTAAACTTTTTTGTTTTCAACGTAACTTTTTCTAAAATAATCATTAGGAAATAATTTTTTTAAAAAGTTGAGAAAAAATTACTTTTGAGGAGAAATGTGCTTATTTTTAATTCTGTAAGCTAAAGTACACTAATAAAACAGCAAATTATCAGAAAATTCACTGAACAATCTTTCAAGCACTCATTTTTTGGTTAGCATAGCACTCAGTACTTACCTTTAAGTATCTTTGTACCACCCTAAATACATTATATTAGCATCATAAATCAAATTTTTCAGTCAGATCTTTTGCAGAAATTAATCATTTTTGTTCCATAAATGAGTTACCACTACATTTTTTTTTTTTTTTTTGGCAGAACCGGGGCTTGAACTCATGCCCTTGTGCTTGCCAGGGAAGCGCTTATTCCACTGAGCCATCTCCCCGGCCCCACCACTACATTTTATGTCTCTTATTTTTTCTTTAATTTTTATTTTATTGAAGTACAAATATCAATGAGACAGCTTTAAGATACCTTAACAAGATGGATTTGATAAATTAATACATTACAAACTGTTTTCATAATGTTTTAGTATCATAGAAGGTGCATACATGATAATATACTTAGACATTATTATAGCAGATGTCTCTTAAAAGTAAATTGAGTGTAGCTGTTTGCATATCTTTTTATACCTGAATTACATCGAAGATTCAATAATTAATACTTTCTACCTTGTTATTTTCCTAGTGGTGGTCCATAGTACTAGAAGCGGACATAATATCCTGTCCAACCACCATTAGTGCAGATCTTGCCTCTCATAGAATTATTTATGTCTCTTATTTTGTTTGATTTAATCAGTTATGATTGTTTTTCTCTCTGCATCTAAAAAAGTTTTATAGTATCAAATATGAGCTCAGCCCCTCTTGTTATTTATATTTTTCATCTCAATAGAACTTAAATGGATTAACTATGGACAATACTGAACTATTATTCATACTCATATCTCCAAAATGTTTTAAACAATTACTGAATAATTCTTTTTTAAATGAGTGGTCACATGCATAAATCATTCTAGGATCACATTAAAAGTTTAGTTTGAAGTTTTCAGTCTAATATAATGTATTTCTGTATCTGAATAAAATTAATATATCAAAGTATTTTAAGTTACATTCTAGTTATAAAATGGTCAAAAGAGGAATATAGAAAAATTTAGGGAAATAAAAGAGATTGAGAAGCATATGCACATTTCATTATTTTCATCAAGTGTAACATTAGCATATAAAATTCTACCTTTCCTAAAGTTCCAAAATACATTCTGTATAATCCCAGCTCTTGGGAGGCTATAAACAGGCCACTACAAATTTGATCTAGTAGTGAGACCCTGAATACCTTGTAGATCCTTCCCTAAAAAATAAAAAACAGAAAACAAAACTAAAAAACAAACAAAAAAACTATTCTGGCTCTCTCGCACACTTTCATCCTCAACCCATACTGAAAATTGAGTCCAGGGATCTTATACTCAACTGTACCCCACCTTTTTTAATGTTTTCTGTTTTGCTGAATCACTGAGTTGCCCAAGCTGGATTTGAACTTGTCATCTTTCTACCTCAGCCTCCCAGAGTTCTGGAATTACAGATATGTGCCATCGTACTACCCAGCTCAGATGCAATCTCAGTGTCATCAAAAATCAGAGAGTATGAAGGTTTAAGAAGTAAATCATTGCCAAAATGCCTCTTGCCAAATATTTGTATTTGGTAATAGGACTAAACTTGTTATTTCATTGATAATAATCAACAAAGGAAACCTAAAACAGTGCTTGTGAATTTCTATTTACCCCAGATAAACCCAATATCCCAGTAGTCACTCCCCAAACTTGCATTCAGCCCTTGACAACCACTAGTGTTTATTCTCTCATGCTAGATGTACATAGTTGGGGTATATCGTATGAATGGAGTTATATAATATATACTCTTTTGCATCTTGGTGCTTTCATTTAGCATCATGTTTTTAAAATCATTCATGTTGTAATATCTGTCAGTACTCATTCCTTTCTTACTGAATAATATCCCATCATATGTCTATCGGCACATTTTGTTCATCCATGGTTTATTTGAATTGTTTGTACTTTTCTGTCTTTTATGAAAATTGCTGACATAATTTTTCAGGCATGTATATCTGTATGAACATTTTTTCAGTTTGAGTTTGTACGTATTAGTGAAATTTATGGGTGGTAGGTGTAGCTATCGAGAAAACAAATTCAGTTTCTCCTATACATTCATACCATATCAGTCATTGTAGACTTCTACATGCACAGGACCTCATGTGTGGGAGGTTTTCTCTACATACCAAACAAGTAATTAGTTCTATAGTAGGCACCATCTTGATGTCTTCAAGTCTTACATTGTCTGCCTAGAGCAGTGATAGTGAACATTTTAGAGGCAAGTGCCTAAACTACAACCCCAGACCGACTCATTTATCACAAAGTTCCAAAAAAAAAAAAAATCATTCTTAACTAATGAAGGACCACTATATATCTGTATATGCAAAATAGTTAGGAGAGATATGCAGCTACTTTCTCTTAATTCAGTGAGAAGTAAGATTTGTATTAATAGTGTTTGGACAAGATATCATGTCTGCCTCTTGTACTATGAATAACTGCTACAAAGACAACAATATGCAAAGTATTAATTATTGTAACTGTCCTAACCTGTTTTGAAACTGTCTCATTGGTATTTGTTTCTCAATAAAATAAATACAAAATTTAAATTTAAAAAGTTCCCTCATTGCAATTAAACCTGGATACTTAAATTTTCAGCTGAAAAAAAAATCAAATCATACATTAACATCTTTTATTTTAAAAGAAAAGCAACATATGTGTCATAGATTCACTACTACTGGCCTAGAAACAGCATCTGTATCGTGGATAGAGAGCTTAGTCCTTAAGACTAGTGCCTTCCAAGATTGGGGTCATAAGTCCCAGATTGTTGTACCTGTGTTTCTGACTCACTGTCTAAGGGCCAGGGATATAGCTTTGTGGCACAAGAGCCTGTCTGGCAAGCATAAGATCTTATGTTTGATCCCCATTACCTCCCTCCCCAAAGAAAAAGTAGACTGACTGACTGACTGGCTATAAATTAAGTTCTTACAGTCCCCATATTATAGTTTGATTAATTTTCTAGAGAAGTTCACAGAACTAAGGGACATATTTAGTTTACTGGCTTATTATAAAGGATAGTACAGAGGATATACTGATGAACACAAGAATAAGAAATGGGTAAGACCTGATATAGGGGAAAGAACACGGAGCCCTCTTGGGATGTGCCATCCTTCAGGAACTTCCATGTGTTTGGCTATTCAGAGGCTCTTAGAATGCAGTCTTATACTTTGATAGGAGCGCTACTTTAATAGCTGAGCCATTGCACCAACTATATAATTTTAGCATGTGCCAGTATCTATGTTTTAATTCTTATAGTTTACCTGGATTATTATTATTTAGGAAATTGTAAGTCACTTGTTGATTGCCTCACTTGTTTTATAGTGGACAGTAGTCCGGATGAGGCTCTGATACGTCTTCTTGCTGGATTGGAAAGTGATGGATATCAGGGGGATAGAAGTAGAATGTCATCGCCATGTCACTCTTTTGGAGATACTAAAAATCCCCAAAATAGTGATGATGAAGAAAATGAACCACAGATTGAAAAAGAGGAAATGGAGCTTAGTCTGGTGATGTCTCAAAGATGGGATAGCAATATTGAAGAACATTGTGCCAAAACAAGGTAAATTTTAATTTATTTTAGTTATTGTAATAACTTTCTTTTTGTCATTATCACTGTTAATCAGAAATTGTTTCTTGTTGTTCATAATATAAAATGCCAAAATATATATTATTTTAGCAGTTCTAGTGGTGTGTGTGTGTGTGTGTGTCCTTTATGGACTTGATTTCTTTGAAACTCTAGTGATATATATATATATATATATATATATATATATATATATATATATATATATATATATATATATATACCGTATGGACTAAGTTGATTTCTTTGAAACTCTTGTAAGTAGTGCTTTGTTTTTACCTAGCATGTATTTCATATTCCAAGTAGTGCTTGTTTTTACATAGCTTGTATTTCGTAGTCCAAGAAATACATCACATTGTATTTCAGTGTCCAAGTAAAGTGACATTTTGCTGCATTTAGAAAGAATATTTTAGAATTTATCTATTTATATAGACTTTTAACTTATGTGGGTAATAAATGAAAAATGAAGCTCCTCCTTATCTCAGAATTTGGAAAAAAATGATTTCTGAGAGTTACTGTTCTGGAGCTTAGCAGCTATGGGTGGTGTCAATTTGGAAGACAAGGAATGGCTTCCAGGTATGAATAGACTAAAGAAATTAAATATTAAAAGTCTAAAATACATGAGAGGGCTGACCAAATAGCTCAGCAGATTAAAGCAATTGTAAGGCATAGGGGCAGGAGGTTTGATTCCCAGGCCTGTAGTGCCAGCCCCGCCCCTAGGGCACGCTGAAATGGCAATTGAGACTGGGCGTGGTGGAGCACCTGTAATCTCAGCTCTTGGGAGGCTGTAAACAGGAGGATCACTATGAGTCTGATCTAGTAGTGAGACCCTGAACATCCTGTAAACCTTTCTCTAAAATACAAAAAATAATAATATAAAATACATGAGAGTCTCAGAAGATAGCACTGGCATTCTCATTGATCTCTCCAGATAAATCAGTAAGATGGCACTGCAGTTTTCTAAGGCAGTATCTGTGAGTTTAGAATTCTGTCTGGATTTTATCATCTCAGGATAGAAAAATTAGGCTTCTGAACCTGAGTGAATATCTCTTTCTAACCTCCTGTATGCTGCACTAATATTTATGAAGTCTGTGTTTGAAATTTTGTACCTCAGAGCCATTATTGAAAGGGAAAGAAAGCTAATCCATAAATTTGGTTTGTTTGTACATAATTGTTTCATTTTCTACTTAATGAATCAATGAATAGAAATCTCCAGATGTGATGTTTTATTATTATGATATAGTGTTTTCTGCAATAGTAGGAATGATTTATCCCATTATTCAGTTTATGCTTGTGTGTTAGTTGGATAAATTCTGAAACCATACCTTTTTTTAACTTGGGCAGACAAACCTAAGTTTTCATAGACATACATTAATAAGAAATTGAATAGTAGCATAATGTCTAGAAAAGGAGTTAAGTTATTTTTATAGTTACCTTGTTTGTTTTTCATCTTTTTCAATTTATAGTATTTTTTTGGTTAAATTGTTTTTTAGGTGAGTTTTTTTTTTTGTTTGTTTGTTTGTTTGTTTTGTTTTGCTAAGGACTGAACCCAGGGCTTACTGCTTGCTACGCAAACATGGTACTGCTGAGCTAAATCCCCAGCCCCTAGTTATTTTTACTGTACAGAATGTTAGATTCTGCCCTGAGAACCATAGGATTACTAAGAGAAAGAGAAAGGAAGGAAAACAGAAGAATCTGTCAACATTGTTACTTTTGAAGAATATTTGAATAGTGAATAGAGATAAACCATGAGACAAGTGATAAATATGTTTATAAATTTTGAAGATCATTCTGTGGAAAATGACAAAGACATGCTCCATATGTATGTAAGGGATAAAAATGGAAATCATATGTAGAAATCGAATAGAAAGATTTTTTGTTGTAATATGTTAATCAGCTTATCACTATGACAGAAAACTGAGAAAAAATAACTTAAAGGAAGATTTAGTTTAGTTTATGGCTTGAGAGAGTTCTGTAGGAGTCACTTGGCTCTGTTGCTTAGGGGCTTGTGGTAAAGGCCGAGCACCATGGTAGAGAGCTTATGGTAGAAAAGAGCTCCTTATTTATGGCAAGTGGCAAGAAGGAAGGGAGGGTAGACAGGGCATGCCCTCAGTGGCATACTTCCTCCAACTGGGTACAGCTTTCTAAAGGTTTGAGCCCTCTCAGTAGACTGCTTGTGAAGCTATAAATCTGTCAGTAGATGCTTCATAATCCAATCATCTTTTGCCTCTAAACACTGCTGTATTGGTGACCAACCCTTCAGCACATGGGCTTTAGAGGCCATTTCATATCCAAATCATAGCATACAGGAATAAAATTACTAAAACTAGAGTTGAAAAGAAATTTTCTGTGTAATATAGGAATACTTTTACTAACAGAGCCAGTAATTATGGAAATATTATCCTTTCATAGAGCACATCACCTTTACACAGACTATAAAAACAGAGGTTGATTATGTTAAGTCCGGGGGTTTTTACATGGGGTAAAGTTGGGTACAAGATAATAGATAGTTCTGATCTTAAAATTGATTTTGTGACAAGTTTTGACTTGGAAAGATCTCAAAGAGGAAACTCTACTATTTATATCTTTATTAGAAATCTATTTGAGACTAGAAAAAGTTGGGTATGGTTAGAAAGACTTTTTCTTTTCATATTAAAAAGGAAAACATCAGGTTAGAATCAGAATGAGATAAAACTTGGAGAGACCATTTTTTTGGTTTTGATGTCCATCCATATTTCTGAATAACGCTATTTTGGAATTATTGACTGATTGACTCAATACTTTTACTGCTGTTTTTGGTCTACCGCTGAACTGATATCCCTTACTTTACCTCTTATTTCTGTTTTTCTTTCTTCCCCCATTTCAAAATATAGTGTTTACATATTTATGGAAATACCATTAAGTATTCCAATAAGGCACTTTTTAAAAATTACTGGGTTCTCACTGTTACATGTGTATATTTAAGGACAGTATGAAAGGGAAATCATAAGGAAGAATGCATGGATATGATAACCCAGGATATTGTACAGGTGTTAAAATAGGAATTATTTCTTCTCATATAAGAGGAATTATAATACCTACAGTAATAATTTGCAGATGTTATAGCAAAACGTTTGCTTTTTTTCTAAAATTACAATTTTCAGACTTTTTTTCTTTTAACTGTTGTGGTCAAGTTAGATAAATTATTAGCATCTGAGATGCTGTTTTCTCATGAGCATACTCACCAATAAATTTAATGTTCTCCAGGTCACTGTGCAGAAATACTCACAGAAGTTCAACTGAAGATGATTCATCTTCTGAAGAAGAAATGGAATGGAATGATAACAGCTTGCTTCTTGCCAGTCTTTCTATACCTCAGTTAGATGGAACTGCAGATGAAAATGGTGGTAAGTAAATAAGTCTATAGTGAGCATTTGGTTATTTAGGACTTAAAAATATTTTTTATTTTAAAACTGTATGTTTGCTTAAATAAGTCTGTTGTAACACTGTTGTTTTGACCTTCCCTAGGATTTTTCTTCATTTGAAAGAATGTAGATACAAACTTTTCATTTCTAAGAGGATATAGTATTGGTAATTGCCAATTTCATGCCTTGAAAACTTTGTTGAAAAATTTATTTATTTGGTACAGGGTCTCACTATGCAGTTCAGATTCATGGTGATCCTCCTGTCTCAGCCTCCCCAGCACTGGGATTATAGACGTGCACTACCACTCCTGGTTTTGGGCCAGCATGGTATGCCTGGTGTTCCATGGTTCACCTGGCATGAGGTACCAGGGATGGAACCTGGGTCCTTGTGCTTGCTAGGCAGGCACTTAGACCACAGAGCTATCTGCCCAGCCCATGTCTTGTAAACTTTAATCAGTTTATAGTTTTAACATTTAAGTAATACTAGAAACTAAGAACTATGCACATCTTACTTCACATGATTAAAACATATTTTACGAAAAAGGTTTTATGTGACAGTATTTTTCTTTATTCTGCAAAAGAAATTGTTATATTACCCCAATATAATCTTTCCCTAATTAAAAGAATATGTTTTTAAAATAGTAAGACCAGGGCCAGGGACATAGCTCAGAGGCACAAGCACCCACCCTCCTGACAAGCACAAGGTCCTGAGTTTTATTCCTGGTATCAGTTGTAGTAATAATAACAGAAACAGCAGCAGCAGCAGTAGTAATTCCAGACTTTGTTGAGATAACTTATTATAACATATGAATTTAATTTTCTGTAATCTTTTCCATGTTGACAGTATCTTGATACAGAAAATCTTTTAAAAATGTAAATAAAATAATTTTTTTTCCATTCCAGATAATCCATTAAACAATGAAAATTCTAGAACTCACTCTTCTGTAATTGCAACAAGCAAGCTATCAGTAAAGCCCTCAATTTTTCACAAGGATGCTGCTACATTAGAACCCCCATCTTCTGCTAAGATTACCTTCCAGTGTAAACACACAAGTGCCCTTTCTTCCCACGTTTTGAACAAGGAAGATTTAATTGATGACCATCCACAGCCAAACAATATAGAGAAGAGTCTAGATAACTCAGTCACTTCTTTTACAAATGAAAGCACTTACTCAGTGAAATCTTTAAGTTGTACTGTCCATTCAGAAAATTCTCATAAAGAAAGTAGTAAGAAAGATACCCTTCCAGTATCTTCCTGTGAAAGTAGTATTTTTGATTATGAAGAAGATATTCCCTCTATTACAAGACAAGTACCAAGTAGAAAATACACAAATATTAGAAAGATTGAAAAGGAAGCCCCTTTTATACATGTGAGCCGTCACACTATTGAGAATACATTGGGAAAAAATTCTTTTAGCTTTTCTAACTTAAGTCATTCAAAAAATAAGTTGCCCTCTGATGGACATGAAAAAGGAAACAGCACAGCTCTGAATAGTTTATTTCCCTCATCATTAACTGAAAATTGTGAATTGCTTTCATGCTCGGGACAGAATAAAACTGTGGTGCACTCTTTTGATTGCATTGCTGATGAGAGTGGACTAAATAAACTTAAAATAAGATATGAAGAATTTCAAGAACATAAAACAGAAAAGCCAAGTCTCAGCCAGCAAGCAGCACACTATATGTTCTTTCCTAGTGTTGTTCTTTCTAATTGTCTCACTAGACCACAGAAATTATCTCCTGTAACATATAAACTACAACCTGCCAATAAACCATCCCGGTTAAAATTGAATAAAAAGAAACTTGTGGGTCATCAAGAGACTTCTTCCAAAAGTAATGAAACTGGATCCACAAAAGATTGTTGTGTACAAAATAATCCATATAATAGTAATCCAGAGAAGGATAATGTGTTAGCTAGTGAGTTACTTAAAACCCCCCGTGGAGCTTTTGAAAACAAAACACCTACAGACAGTTTTTTAGACTGTCACTTTGGAGATGGAACCTTAGAAACTGAACACTCTTTTGGACTATATGGAAATAAATATACACTTAGAGCCAAACGCAAGGTAAATTATGAAACAGAAGATAGTGAGTCAAGTTTTGTAACACACAACTCAAAAATTAGCCTACCTCATCCCATGGAAATTGGTGAAAGTTTAGATGGAACTATCAAATCTCGAAAACGAAGAAAAATGTCTAAAAAGCTACCCCCTGTCATTATAAAGTACATTATTATTAATAGATTTAGAGGGAGGAAAAATATGCTTGTGAAGCTAGGAAAAATAGACTCTAAAGAAAAACAAGTAATATTAACAGAAGAAAAAATGGAACTATATAAGAAGCTTGCACCTTTGAAAGATTTTTGGCCAAAAGTTCCTGATTCCCCTGCAACCAAATATCCCATTTATCCACTCACACCAAAGAAAAGTCACCGAAGAAAGTCAAAACATAAATCTGCTAAGAAAAAAACTGGTAAGCAACAAAGGACAAGTAGTGAAAATATTAAAAGAACTTTATCTTTCAGAAAAAAACGGCCCCATGCTATTCTTTCCCTTCCCTCACCATCTTACAATGCTGAAACCGAAGACTGTGACTTGAATTATAGTGATGTTATGTCTAAACTAGGTTTTCTTTCTGAGAGAAGCACAAGTCCTATAAATTCTTCTCCCCCTCGCTGCTGGTCTCCCACAGATCCAAAAGCTGAAGAAATTATGGCTGCTGCAGAAAAAGAAACAATGCTTTTTAAAGGTCCTAATTCCTATAATGGTAAGACTGTTAACTCTCGTGTAGGAAAAAGTAACCGCACAAGAGTGCAGGTTAAAAAATCAAAAGCAAAGCATGTCAATCCCTCTGTAGTTACCAAAAAAAGGAACAAGCGAAATCAAACAAATAAACTAATAGATGATGTAACAAAGAAACCGAGAGCAAAACAGAAACAAAAAACAAATGAGAAAAGTAAATCAAGAAAGCACATAACTCTTAAGGATGAAAAGATAAAATCTCAGTCTGGTGCAGAAGTTAAATTTGTGTTGAAACACCAGAATGTATCTGAACCTACAAATAGTTCTGGAAGTTCTCAAGTACTTTTTAAACAGAAAGAAGTGTCACTAACAGGCTCTGCTACAGATCATTCCCTTTCTGTTCCTCAGTCCACTGGAATCAGTGCACAGCAGAAATTATCAAGCTGCTTTTCTTCTTTCTTAGAAAATAAGTCTGCAGATTTGCAAACATTTCCTAATTCAAGAGATGATTTGCATTCATCTGTTGCTTGTAGTTCTGTAGGCTCTGGAATCTCAAAAATTAATATTCCAAGATCTCATAATCAGAATGCTATGTTTTCTCTAAAAGAATCAACCTTGATTCAAAAAAATATATTTGACCTTTCCAACCATTTGTCTCAGGTAGCACAGAGTACACAGATATCTTCAGGTATAATGTCTCCAAAGACAGAAGAGAGTACAAATTTACAAAAAAACTATTTGTCATCCATTGGAAAGTTAAATGAATATCGCAGTTCCTTAGAATCAAAGCCGGACCAGATCTGTGCCCCTAATTTTTTGCATTGCAAAGACAGTCAGCAACAGCTTGTGTGCATGGCAGAGCAATCAAAGCATAGTGAAACTTGTTCTTCAGGAAATGCAGCTTCAGAAGAAAGTCCACTGCCAAATAATTGCTTTGTAACTTCCTTGAGAAATCCAATCAGACAAATAACATGGGAGCAAAAACAAAGGAGCTTTATTTTAGATATGTCAAACTTCAAACCAGAAAAATCAAAGCAAAGGTCACTATCAGAAGTGATTTCACAAACCAAAGCACTTTCTCAGTGTAAAAATCAGGCTGTGTCAACATCTTCAGCATTTGGTGAAGGACAATCTGGACTGGCAGTTCTAAAGGAATTGTTACAAAAAAGACAGCAAAAAGCACAAAATGCAAACATTATGCAAGATTCATTATCTAATAAACAGCAACCAAATAAAATTATTTCTGGTTCCCTTGAGCATAAAGCAAACAAACGGACACGAGCAGTAACATCTCCAAGAAAACCTAGAACTCCCAGAAGTACAAAACCTAAAGAAAAAACTCCCAAAGTTCTAAAAATAGACTCTTCAAGTATACAAAATTCTGGCCAATTGGATAATTCCCTTTCAGATGATAGTCCTGTCTTTTTTTCAGATCCAGGTTTTGAAAGTTGTTATTCACTAGAAGATAGCTTGTCACCTGACCATAATTATACCTTTGATATTAACACAATAGGACAGACTGGATTTTGTAGCTTTTATTCTGGGAGTCAGTTTGTCCCAGCTGATCAGAATTTGCCTCAGAAGTTTTTAAGTGATGCTGTTCAGGATCTTTTTCCAGGACAGGCTTTAGAAAAACATGAGTTTTTAGGTCATGACAACCAGAAGTGTGAAGACAAGCATCATGCCTCAGACTCGACTTCTTGGATTAGATCTAGTCCTGAGCTTTTTGAGAAATCATCTATAGATGGCAATGAAAATCTCTGCCATCACCAGTGGAAAAATAGCTTTCATTCTCTCACTCCTCGATCCAATTCAATAATGGATTCTTTCTGTGTCCAGCAAGCAGATGACTGTTTAAATGAAAAATCCAGATTGAATAGGAGTTCAGTAAGCAAAGAAGTGTTTCTTAGCCTCTCACAGCCAAGCAGTTCAGACTGGATTCAAGGACACACCAGAAAAGAAATGGGACAGTCTCTTGATTCAGTTAATTCTTCTTTCACTACAGTACTTTCATCACCTGATGGTGAACTTGTGGATGCAGCCTCAGAAGACTTAGAATTGTATGTTTCAAGAAATAATATGTTGTCACCAACTCCTGACAGTTCACCAAGGTCTGCCAGCTCTCCCTTACAATCAAAAAATGGCATTTTTGTTCCTCGAACTGCTCATATTCTGAAGCCACTTATGTCCCCACCAAGTAGGGAAGAAATTGTGGCAACTTTATTGGATCATGATCTTTCAGAAACTACTTATCAGGAACCATTTTGCAGTAATCCTTCTGATGTGCCAGAAAAACCCAGGTAATTACATGTAATATTTGATAACCAGTTGCTATTTTTTCTATGATACTATATAAGCGTCATTGTAAAGCTATTTGTAATTGTAGACTTAAGAAAATTCACTGACTTGTTATACCTAGACAAATTTGAGTTAATGCTTATATTGGGTATGGATCTGTTTTTACTTAAAAATGTTTCTCTGTTAAGGCTTAGAGGAATAGAAATATTGCTTTAATTCTGAGATCAAACCCAAGTCTTCGTACATGCTAGGTAAGGACTTTACCACTAGGCTATCCCACACAGTAATCATTTTCCAAATATTGTTTTTCCAAAGTGTAGAACATTTTTAAAAAAGAAACTTTTAAACATTTTTTAAAGGATGTTTAACATGCATGTGTTAGGTTCTGTCAGTATAACAAATATCTGTCAGTGAAATAAAGTTCAGAAAATAAAACATTTTCATTCACAGTGTCAGAGGTTCTAGTCCATGACTGGTTCACCTCACTGCTTTGGAACTGTGATGTAGGAACACACCATGGCAGTGTATGTGGCAATGCAAAGCTGCCCACCTCAACAGAAAGAAATAAAAACCAGGGCCCTAAAATCTTTTAAGAGTACACTTGCAAGTTCAGTCCCACCCCACTACTGGGGCACACTGAGCCAGTGATTGAGACAGGTGGCACATGCTCTTGGGAAGCTGAAAAACAGAAGGATCACTACGAGTCTGATCTGTGTAGTTAGATCCTGTACTAATACACATTAAAAAAAAAAAATTACATTTACAGTGTCTTAGCTCTCTCCCACTAAGCCCCACTTTTTAAAGTCTCTGCCAGCTACCAGTAATACTAAGCTCAGTTCCAAGCTCTAACACATAGGCCTTATGGGGACACTTAAGATCCAAACCACAGCAGTGAGCACACATACATTTTAATTATTCTTTTATATTTTGTGAAGATTTTTAAGGTGTTTCAATTATGAAACTTTCTTTTTAAGTGGTTTCAATATTTTCAGTCACTTTAGCTTATATAGTTACTAAGAGTACAAATGGGCTTTGGTTCCATTTCAGTAGGGCAGCAGAAATTAGCATTACAATTAAACTGTCCTGCATATATACCTAAATATATCTTTTTTCCTTCTTTCTTTTGTACTTCTCCTCATCTGATTTTTTTTATTCCCATTGAACAAATTCTTTCTCTTTCATAGTATCTATTGTACCTTTCAGATTTTATTTACTCTTTCAGCTTCTCATACTAGCCAGACAATACAATGTTTGCATATGTGGGTCTGATTTATTTCACTTAACAATACAGTCTCTAGTTATATCCATTTACCAATCAAAGACACAAATTTATCTTTTATATAACTGAGTAATACTCCATTGTGTAAAAATAACCCATCATTTTTTATCCATCTTTTGGTTGATGGGCATTTGAGTTGTTTCCAACATTTAGCTATGACAAATTGTGCTGCTATAAACATGGGTACACATGCATCACTGTGATATGTATGATGTTTTCACTTCTTCAGGAAAAATACCCAGGACAGGAATAACTGGCTTGAATGGGACCTCCTATCCTAGATTTTTGAGGAGTCTCCACATTGATTTCCAAAGTGGTAATACCAGTTTACACTCTTGCCAACAGTGGAGGAGGGTTCCTTTTTCCCCACCACCCCTCCAGCATTTGTTACTGGTTGGCTCCTTGAACATAGCCATTATTTTTGTCATAAGATGGAATCTCTGTGTTGTTTAATCTGAATCTCTTGAATACCAATGATGTTAAACATTTTTTCATATATTTACCATTTGTATTTCATCATTTGTAAATTATATATTCATCTCAGATGTCCATTTTTGGATTGAGACTTTGCATTTTGGAGGCCTGATGTATTTTAATTTGTTATATGTTCTAAATAAAAGTCCTTTGTGAGAGGGACAGTTGGATATCATGTTTTCCCAATTCATGGATTTTTCTTTTCACTCTTAGTGATTTTGACATGTAGAAATTTCTCAAAAAGATGAGATCCCAATTGTTGATTCTTTCACGTATTTCCTGTACAGCTTGATTTTTGGTCATAAATATTCTGCCTACTCCTGTATCTTTTAAGATTTCACCTACTTTCTCCACCAGAAGATTTAGTGTTTCATTTTAAATATTTAAATCTTTGATTCTTTTTGACTATAATTTTGTACATGGTGATAGACATGAGTCTAATTTTAGCCTTCGGCATGTGGAAAGCCAGTTTTTCCAGCATAATTTATTAAAAGAGGCTTTCTTCTAGTAAGTATATTTGGCCCTTTGTCAAAGATAAGGTGACTGAATGTGTTAGAAGTCATGTCTATATCTTCTAATCTGTTCCATTGATCCTCTGTCTGATCTGTTGTTTTTGTCAGTACAGTTCTGATTTTATCACAGTAGCTTTGTAGTATAATTTCAAGTCAGAGATTGTGATGCCTCCTCTACTCAGGATTCCTTTTCTTATTCTAGATCTCTTCTGGTTCCAGATGAATTTTAGGAATGTTTTCTCTAGATCTGTGAGATATATGCTAATGGTATTTAATTCAGGATTGCATTCAATCTATGTAACAGTTTTTGAAGTATGGCCATTTTCACAGTGGTGGTTCTTCCTATCTGTGAGCAAGGAATGTCTTTCAATTTTCTGAAATCCTCTTCAGTCTGTTTTTTAAGAGTACTATCATGTTCACTATATAAATCTTTTGCTTTTTGAGATTGATTCCTAAAGCTGAGAGATAGCTCAGTAGAATAAGCCTGGCAAGTGCAAGGTACTGAGCTCAATCCTCAGTACTGTGAGAGAGAGAGAGAGAGAGAGAGAGAGAGAGAGAGAGAGAGAGAGAGAGAGAGAGAGAGAGGAGAGAGAGGAGAGAGAAGAGACAGACTGACCAACCAAGAACTAAATATTTTATTTTGGGGGATGTTACTTTGAAAAGCATGGTTTCCCTATTTTCTTGGTGCATTTTTTGTTCGTGTATAGAAGTGCTGTTGATTTTTGAGAGTTCACTTTGTATCCTGCTATGCTACTGAATTTGGTTATTTAATCTCTCCAGTCTCTTGGATGGAGTTTTGAGGTCTTCTGTGTAGAGTGTCATGTCATCTGCAAATAATGATAGTTTTACTTTTTTCCTTTCCAATCATTATTCCTTTTATTTCCTTCTCTTGTCTAACTCCCTGACTAATGTTCCCAGAATTGTATTGAATAGAATAGTGAAAGTGGGTATCTTAGTGTTTTTCCTCAATCAATCAATCTATCT
>PVKA01024940.1:0-33564 GCA_004027165.1 Ctenomys sociabilis
GGAGAAGCCGAGGAATTGTTTGTAATTAGTGTGTTTTTAAAGGCTTTTCCATGAGCCGTTAGCAGATTTCTGGGGAAGGCAGCTTGCCAGGGAGCATTGAAATGGAAATCCTGTGTTCTAGCTGGGACTCTCTTGGAAGGAGATTCTTCCCAGAGAAAAGGCCAGAAGCCCTGCCCCCCCTTCACTACTGTGGTCAAGGACAGCTCACTGTGGTCATGGCAGACTTGGTGATCTCGGCGATGTGGGGAGGCTTTGTGGAATGGCATTCCTGCTCACAGCCCTCCACTCTGCCTCAGGACAGAGCAGTCTAGCCCCTATGGGACAGGGCCCCCAACTCCCACTGACTCCAGACCAAGGGTGCTCCCATGACCCTCCCCTCAGCAAGGTTGCCCAGCACAGGCTCCTTTCCCCTAGCTTTTCCCAAACAAGCAGGCACACCACTGGCCTTGCCCCTCCCAAGTTAGCCAGAGGTTATGTGTACAAGCAGCAGCTCCTCATACATGAGCAGCATTTACAGTGTGTGGCGGCTCCAGTTATCTCTCATGGCAACCCCGTGAGGAGTTACTGTCTATTGTCATCAGTTCACAATGGCACTGAGGGAAGGGACAGAATTGCTCAAGGGTCCTCCACCAGCCGAATAAGGGAACTGGGCCTGAAGCAGCCCAGATCTCCTCCAGTTCACTCCCAACCCAGGCTGCTGCTCCCACACGCTG
This sequence comes from Ctenomys sociabilis, assembly GCA_004027165.1. Taxonomy (NCBI): domain Eukaryota; kingdom Metazoa; phylum Chordata; class Mammalia; order Rodentia; family Ctenomyidae; genus Ctenomys; species Ctenomys sociabilis. The sequence goes on from PVKA01024940.1 coordinate 714, forward strand.
GCTGACACGCAGGCAGGACTACTCTGGTGCAATCCCTGGGCCTTGTGGTCTGGGATCATTTCCTGTGGCCTAAAGTATTATTTGCAAGTTGTAAGGCCTGCCCGGTTTCTGGAAGCCTCACTGAATGCTTCCAGCTGGGAATTTAACCTCCTCCGACCCAGCTGTGGATCTTGAGCACTGTCTTCATTCCCACCCATTTTCCTAGAATCTCCTGAAGTCTGTTAGCTGTGCATGGGTGAAAGACAGTGGCCTGAGATCCTGAAGACCTGGTCTGGGCCTTATTCTGCCACCCACTTCTTCTGTGACCTTGGGCAAGTCCCTTTGCCTGTCTAACTTCAAATCAGGGCTTAGAAAGTATGTTTCTGTGCCAGAGATTGCAAGCAGTGCTCTTGTTTTCACTGGAATATGAACGGAACTGACCTCCCTTCCACAGCTCCTCCACAGCTCAAGGTCAAGCTCATGAGAGCCTTGTAGCCGGTGCATATGAGAGCTGACTAACAGGTCCTCAGGGACAGGACAAGCCATTAACCCTCCACCTCTCCAACATTGTACAGACAGGCAAACTGAGGCATGGAAAGTTGAGTGGTTTACCCATGGTGTCCAGGAAAGCAAGTTGCAAAGTCAGAATTAAAATCCAAGTCAGCAGTGGGGGTGTCAAGTGTGCTGTAGGAGATTTTACCCTCTTAACAATTTCCCAGCCATTTGTAATAAAAATAGGTGCATACTTAAAATACTGTGGAGCTAGGGAGCTAGCTCAGGGGTCTAAGCACAAGGACACAGATTTGATCCCAGGTACCACATGCTGTGCCGACCTCAAAACCAGGCATGGTGGTGCACACCTGTAACCCCAGCACTGGGGAGGCTGAGATAGCAGGATCACTGAGAGTCTAAGCTGCACAGCCAAGACTCTGTACCAAATCAATAAATAAAAGATTTTAAAAATAGTATTAAAAATGTAAATTGTATATAAATTGTGAATAAAAGTAAATTGTGAATAAAAGTAATTTCAGAATGCTTGGTGTTTTTCTGTGCTGTGATACACATCTTCCAAACACAGTGTTTGCCAATGCAGTCTCCTGGATGTCCAACCTTCCACGACATGGCTGCTACCATTAAACCCTCCTAGAGAGAAAGCCTGCAGTGACATCCAGGCAAAGGCTCCCTCCTCTCCTCCCAGTAGCCTCCTCTTTGCATTTGCGAACATGTGGCAGCCCTGAGGGCCTCGGGCCTGATGTCCTGGATTTCCTGCCTTTCCTTGACTAGCAGAGGATTCACAGTCACAGCTCACTGCCCTTGCTTTTGCCTGTACATTGATTCCACTAAGACAGAGGTTCAAGGAACAGGGCTGGGCAGTACAGATGAGAAAGGGAAGTCTCATTCATATTTCAGAAGTGCCTTGGCATGCCTTTCCCTAGTGTCCTCCTTTTGCAGGGAGCAAGCCTTTCTGAGCCTGCCCTGGCACACTGAGCATCAAGGAACTGGAGCATGTTGGAGCTGTCACACGCCCTTAGAGATCTACAGTTTTCCCAGGTTACACATGGGGAAACTGAGGCCCAGAGTGGGGGACAGGAAGTGAGAACCCTGCCATCAGGGCTTGGACCAGAAACCTCCTGTGTCTCTGCAGCCTATATGTTGTCCTACCCTGCCTCAGCCCCTGCTGCCTTCTGTGTACACGTATGGGCTCACCGACACGTGGGCTAATGCAGGTTGACGGCTGCTGGGAGGGTCACACATGGAGCCACACACTGCCCCATTCACTCTGACACGTACCCCAGCTGGCTGTCCCTGGACACACACTCTACATCCTGCTTCACTGGCCCCTTTTCACCCCCTCCACTGGCCTCACACAAGTGCCCCCACACTGATTCACAGGTCCTTCCCTGCTGGTTGTCACAGGGTCTCCCTTTGTTGATGTGACTCCCTACTGCCCGCACAGAAAAGAGTTCAGAGGTGCTTGGGGGGGCACTGAATATCACAGAGCTGGAGGTGGTAATTATGGGTAGGATCCAGAAGGCTCTCACTAGGAAGCCTGGGGCTCAAGCACACCTTGGCCAACATGAAGCAAGGGGAGGGAGCGGCTCTAGTGTCTGGGGAGAGGACAGAAGTGCAAAGGAAAGCAAAGCTGAATAGCCTGAGCAAGAAGAGAGCCAGAGTGAAGGGCTTGGAGCTGCTCATCAGAGGTGGGACAGGATCTTCAGATGTCAGGGGCCATCAGACATCAGCCTGGGCTCAGGGGCAGGAGGGGAAGGGAGGGGATGGAGCACAGTGGAGGCACAGCCTTTTTAGAGTCTGAGATCAAAGTTGTTAAGCTGGGCAAGCCCAGGTGATAGGCTTGACTATAGAGGTATGAGGGAGATGAGTCCCTTGGGTTGGATAGGCATGGGCAGTGCTGACAACTGTGGGTGCTGCTAGATGACAAATGAATGACTGAATGAGCTGTGTGACTTTCTCATTGTGACAGAACCTGAGCCTTGGCGCATCTGTCACCCAGGGGTAGTGTGGCACAGTTGGCTGCAGGAGGAATGGTGGAAAGAAGAGCAGCCTTGAGAAAAGCAGCAGAGCACTGGGGTCCTGCGAGTGGTGCTGGCCAGATAGCTGGGCCCAGTGGGCACATTCGCTGGGGCCTTCATAATCATCCATCCAGTCCTCCTCCGCATATGTATTAAATGGGAAACTGATACTCAGATCCTGGAATGTATTTGCCATTATCCAGAAGCCCATCATCAGCAGGCCACAGCCTAGAGTTGTTCTTTCCTCCTGCCTTGAGCAGCATGTCCTCGCTGCTAGCTGCAACTGCACTGTCTTTACAACCCCTCCCCTAACCCAAGTCTGCAGGCAGAGCCTTAGGAGCCTTGACATGCAACTCCTGGGCCACTGAGAGACAGGACGAGGAGAGATGAACTTTCCACTTATGCAGAGATGTGGTCCATCTAGGGGGCAGATGTGGGTCACATGTCTGCTCTCTCCGATGCTGCTGAGGCCAAGGCACCTGCCCCTCACACTCAGAAAGTTCGCAGAGGGGCCGGGAGATAACTCATTGGAATAAGTGCTTCCCCGGCAAGTGCAAGGGTCTGAGTTCAATCCCCGGTTCCATGAAAAAATAAAAAGAAAGTTCACAGGGCAAGGTTTGTGTTTCCCACACACCACACCAAATGTACACACATAGGCACACACGTGCATGCATATGTGCAAACACACACACACACACACACACACAGTCCCAGGGTGTCTGTCCCAGTGTGACAATGGTGATGGTTACAGTCTTCATCCTTCCACCTCACAGCAAGGCCTGGTGTGGCTGCTAGAATGGAAGGACTGGGTGGCTTGGAGGACAAAGGCCTTTGGATTGCACACACCACCAATGGATATTTTTCTTGTTAACACACAATGCTGTTTGCATAACGGGAACTGGCTAGACACTATGAGAAATGTTTAGGGCTTGAGAAAATGTAGGGAGAGGCATAAACAGCCACAAAGCCACAGGGTCCCAGGGGCTGCCTTCCCCAGAATGTCCTGCCTCCCTCACCTCCCACATTCCCATGGATGGGGGACTAGAAAAGCTGCCAAAATAGAAAAGCTCCCTCCCTCCCAGCCCCTGGTCTACTGGGTGTGCAAGGCTTGCTCTGTGAACAGAACCCGAGGTTCTTCATGGTCCATTCCCCTCTCAGCCTGGCTCCTGGTCAGACCTAAGGTCTTGGATGGTGTCTGACTGGGAGCACCATGGTTGAACAGTCATCAGGACCAGGGCCTAAGGGCTGTCTCCACACCCTCTGCCTGGGTCCACAGAGGCAGCCCCGATCCTGGTCCCAGTCTCAGTCCTACTAAATTCCAGTCATAGAAGGATCCCTGAGATGGTGCACAGTGGCATAAGGATTTGGGAAACATGAGGGAGGATGTGATACAAAAATAATTTTCTCAAATGTGGGAAAACTCCTTTGGCCCAAAGTGACCAACTCTGTCTCCTCTGCTGGCTCCCTCAGTATTTTATTTTAGAATGCATAGGAGTTATCTTTACCCTTAGTTTTTTTTTTTTTTGTTTGTTTGTTTGTTTGTTTTTTTCCTTCCGGAACTGGGGATTGAACTCAGGCCCTTGCGCTTGCCAGGGAAGCGCTTATTCCACTGAGCCATCTCCCTGGCCCCAGGAGTTATCTTTAAACAGAAGGCCAGGAGAAAAAGATTGAGGAAAATGCACCAGAGTCTTTGACCCCAAGCTTGCAAGGAGACACCCCTCAGGGAGTCATGCCAGGCCAGTGAGCAAAGCAGAGATGGCATGATGCCCTTCCTCAGTGGCTAGGACCAAGCTATCTGAGAACTCTCTCTCTCTCTCTCTCTCTCTCTCTCCCTCTCTCTCTCCCTCTCTCTCTCTCTCTTTCTCATAGTACTCATGATTAAGCACTGAGAGTCCTTGAAAAGAACCCATCCTAGTCCCTGAGCATCCCCTCTCCAATTCTCCATTGGCTTTCACCTCCAGAAAATAGGTCAGGGAGTGTCCAGTGGTTGACCTAGGTCCTTAACCAAGAAGCACACTTGTGTCCGGCCAGGTGAAATTCATCCCTCCTCCTGCCTGCCAAGGCTGCTTCTGAAGTTCTTGCCTCAGCCACTGCACCAAGCTGGATGGGGAGGTGAAGTCCCCTCCTCTCATTTCTCCCAACCTTCCCACCCTTGGACCCTGGAGGGGCGGGGCTGAGGCAGCTGCCACATTCAGTGTGGCAGAGCTGCTAGCTCAGTACAAATCAGAAACACATTGGAGGCAGGCAGGCCAGCGGGAGCAGACAGGCCAGGGCTGGGGCCCATTAAGGCCGGAGCCCGGACTTTCTGTTTATGGTCTCAGCACCAAGATTTCAGGTTTGTCTCCTGATTGTTTGTTTGTTTCAGAGATGAGAAAGGCCAAAGAGGCAGCTGACAAGGACCATGAGGCATGGAGCAGGGGGTGCTGAGGAGGCCCTGGCTCTCCCAGGTTCTCCCCACCCTGGAACTTATGGAAAGGAGAAGTGAGCCACCTCATTTCCCTACCCCCACCCCAAATTCCAAACAGATGTGCACTCAGATTCTTCCTCTCCTTGGTTAGGGGAAACAAAAGAAATTTAAAATGGGACCCTGGAGACACTACTTTCAGGAGAATCCACATATACTGAAGGGATGAAAGGAAGCTACAGGAAGGACTTCCGGAGGTGCAGGTGAGATGGGGGGCAGCTCACTCCTTCTCTGATAGACAAGTTCCTCAAGATTCCTAGCTGGGGTTGGGTGGTTAGGGGGAGGAGGTTTTGCTTGGAAGGATGATTGCTCTGGGAGGTCCCACTGAGTCTCAGATGTGAAGGATTCAAAGATGTCCACAGACATGAATAGAATCTATATATCTTGATTCAGTGAATCCTGACTTAATCAGAGCTGGCAGTAGAGATCCTGGAGCCTGGGGACCCTCACTGAGAGGCCCAGAGAGGGGCAGACACTGCTCAGAGCAGTGCAGCAGACTAGACACCAGAGGAAGCTTTGGATCGTGGCCTCCGGGCTCTTGGTCAGTGCTCTTTTACTTTTCTCAGTGTTCTGCTTTTATAGGAAAATAGATTCCCGGCCTCCTTTGGTTGTCCCACAGCTCGCACCTATGAACTGGGCATTCTCTCATGGAACTTCTAAGGGCTTTCTGGATTGGCCCTGCAACCTGGCTCCCTTTGAGGTGGATTTTCACAGCTCCTTGCCATGCAGGCCAATCTCAAGCACCCTCAATTTGTTATGGCCAGGGTGGCTGAATGGTGAGTGCCGGGGCTAAGGTGACAGGCCACTGATCTTGTGCCTGGCAGCAGAATTCCAGCTCCTTCCTCCTCTCAGAGCTGTCTGCCTTCCTCTCATGTCCACTCTAATCCTGGTGTGTATCCTTGACTACCAGAGGCCAGACTGAGGGAACAAACAGCTTCTGATGAAGCCTGCAGCAAATACCAGGGCTTTCCAGAAGGACTTGGCACAAGACAGCCACACAACATGAGCATGCTTGTGCATACAGACTTGTCTGTACACGAATGTATCATTTCTAGAAGCAGGGGCCAGGGAGATGGTTCAGTGGAATAAGCACTTCCCTGGCAAGCTCAAGGGCCTGAGTTCAATTCCCGGTTCTGCCAAAAAAAAAAAAAGTCTAGAGCAACTGGTGGCAGTATATTAACACTACCAGACTGTAAGGAACTAGTTGGTGGCCTAGTATCCACTCAAAGCCCTTGTCCTGGGGGGGGGTTGCAAAGTCCTGGGTGTGTTATGTCCATGTCAGTTGCTAAGGATGGATGTTCAGGGACAGGTTTGGGAGATGGGGGCCAAGGACACTAGATATTCTGTGTGTGTGTGTGTGTGTGTGTGTGACACACACTCTCATTGCTCTCTCTCTCAAGCTCTTTTCCCTCTTCATTTCCCTCTCCCCCCTCCCCATTTCTCTTTTTCTTGCAGTAAATTCCAAACAGATGGGCAAGTCTTCCATTCCACTTCTGAAGTTGAGAGGGAATATCAGCCATGGGGGAACCAGAAATCACTCCCTTCCTCAGACTGGATCCTCCCAGCCTCTCTGGGCCTCCTCTACCAGTGTCTCATGCCTTGCTGGATTAGGGCAGATATTAAAAATATTTCCTTAGTCTTTTTTGTTCTGTTTCTCCTATTGACACTTGTGCTTTCTTCTCTGCAGAGCCTCACATACAGCAAGCCAGAGGAGGAGAGTGGGGCAAGGATACACTTTCTAGGATTCAGCTATCTGAAGGGCCAGGCCCAGACTGTAACCCCATTATCTTGGGGAAAGAAAAGCTAAACTCCTGGGCATGACTGTGAATACCAATGGAGTGCCCAGGCTGCCTATACAAGGCTCAAAGCCCAGAGCAGAAACAGAAAAGCAGCACTGGGAGCAGTCAAGTGCTGCTTCTTGCTTTGTAGCAAGAGTGGGGTCTTGTTATTTGAGCTATAGACAGACAGATTTATGTCTCCATGTGATTTTCCCCTCTCAGCAGCAAAGCCTAGAATCTTTTTGTATAAGAGTGGGACAAAGCCTCTCATATCTAGGGATATTTCCAAAAGAAACAGCAGGGGTCAAGTTGGACTGAGCTGCCTAGTTTTCTGGGTCTGCAGCTTCTTGTATCCACAGCTGTCCCCAAAAGTTGACCACTGCCATCTCAGCTGGAGCTTTACCTGGACGCCATGACTGGTTTTATGTTAACCTATGCCTCGGCTTTGTACCCCTGCTACAAGAGCTTAGCCCCCTAACCCATCAGCCTGCTATGAGAGGAGTACAGTCTGCTTGCTCCCCTGACAAGAATGATGATAGTGATCACCTTTTGAGTACTTAGTGTGTGTCAGAAAGTAGTACTGTACATGTGTCCTATGACACAGGGACTCTCTGCAACACTCCCACTTCTCAGGTGAGAAACCCAAGGCACCAAGACTTTAAGCAACTTGCTCAAGGTTACAGAGATGGCAAGTAGTAGAACTGCAGAGCTTTCAGTGTAGAGATTGTGGCCTCAAGCAAGCAATCACTGTTTTCCAGGGCTGTTGCCCAGTTTTCCTGGTCTTGCCAGGACTGCAATGAGGCCTCCAAACCCCATGACCTGTGGCTATGCTTTGCTTGGCTGTCACTGCCTGCCTCCTGCACAGCCCTCTATAGCTGAGCTCATTGGCCCTCCTTCTGTCAGGCTGGACTGTAGCTTCCTGCCGTCTTGACTCCCATATTACCTTCCCTGCTCTTTCTAGGTCATCTCTTCAGAGTTAACAGTACTGTTACTTCTATGGCAGACTTAGTATTGGGCTGATGTAAGTTGCAGGTAGAAATTTCTGGGAGCTAATTTTAAAAAAGAATGTGAGTGTTCAATATTGATACCTTAGAATTTGTTATCACTTACTTGTAACCTACTACACTATCAATTTATATGTATGTATGCATTTATTTATTTATTTATGGAACTGGGAATTGAACTCAGGCCCCTGCGCTTGCCAGGGAAGCATTTATTCCACTGAGCTATCTCCCCATCCCCATCAATTTTTATTTTTTATTTTTACTTTTTGTCTTTTTGAGACAAGGTCTCACCATGCAGTTCAAGCTGGCCTTAAGCTCACGTTGTAGCTCAGGTTGGTCTCGAACTCACAACAACCCTCCTGCCTTAGCCTTCCGAGTGCTGGGATTACAGGCATGCGCCACCACACCCAGCTTTTCAATTTTTAAATACAATGAAAATATGTCGAATTTAATTAATATCTCATGGATAATATATAAAATGAATACATTTGTATATTTATACATAAAAAAGATTTGTTAAAGGTAGAATTAATTTTAATATATTTTCTTCCACTCAGTATATCCAAATAGTCACTTCAATCAGTAATCAACATAAAGATTATTCTATCAACAACTTTCTGCAGTACTCATGCAAGTGGACCAAACTGACTGCCTGGAAGATGCAGACATTTCTCAGGACCAATATAAAAATGATCAAGGACATATTTGACTTTCCTCTTTCCACATGAAACTGCCAAAGCCTGCTTCATATACTCGTTTCCAGCGCATCTCTATTTGTCTGTTTTGTTACTGTTGTTTGTTGTACTGGAGATGGAACACGGCGCCTCCTGCATGCTACCCAAGTCCACTGCCACTGAGCCACACCATACCTAGCTCCTTCCATCCACCTGGCAGCTGTTCAATGGCCACAGCTGGTGGGTGGTCACAGGATGGAACAGCTCAGATCTTGTGGCAGAGCATGGACCTAGATGAGTCCAGGGTGTAGATAACAACTCAGATGACATGGGAGTGGGAGGCAGAAAAATATTGACTCAGGAGTTCACAGGCCTAGGTTCGCTCTGAATCGATGATAAATCACTGGGGAGTTTCAAAAACTCTCTTGCCTTCTTTAGATGTGACAATGATATTACAATGCGAGGAATGACCTAAAGACCCTCCTGGTCAAAACACTGTGGTATATACTACCCAATTTCTGTCCCTCTACATGTGCACAGCATCTAGTTACCATTAACAGCAGAGGAGTTCAGGAAGTGAGGCAGTACTTAAGCAGGGGAAACAGCTAGGTGTGGTGGCACACACCTGTAATTGCAGCTGCTTGGGGGGCTGGGGCAGGAAGATTTCAAGCCCAGCCTAGGAATTTAACTACTAAGATCTTGTCTTTCAAACAAGGGGGGCAGGGAGCTGGGACATAGTTCAGTGTGAAGGCCCTTGGTTCAACTCCCAGAACCATAAATAAAAGTTAAAATGGCTGGTACAGTACTTGGATGAAGCCTTGGGTTTATGAGGCCATGAAATAAATAATTACACACACACGTACATACATAAGGGGTGCTGGGCTTGGTGGTAGACACCTGTAATCCCAGCTACTTCAGAGGCAGAGGCAGTAGGATTGCAAGTTCATGGCCAGCCTCTCAAAATACAAAAATAAAAATAGAGACCTAGGTGGTACAGTACTTGTCTAGCATGTGTAAGAGCTGGGGTTTCCTCTCTAACATCTCAGGAAGAATGATAGCAAGCAGGAGGGAAGAGAAGGAGAGGGAAGAGAAGGAGAGGGGAAGGAAGGGGAGGGGAGGGGAGAGAGGAGAAAAGAAGAGGAAAGAAAAAGGAAAGGAAAGGAAAGGAAAGGAAAGGAAAGGAAAGGAAAGGAAAGGAAAGGAAAGGAAAGGAAAGGAAAGGAAGTGAGCCTAGAGGTGTACCAGGCAGCAGGGTGTTACCTGTTTCGAGAACTACACAGGCTCCATGTTTCACTTGATTTTAGCCAAAAGGCCAAGAAGCGATGGGCTCCATGTTTCTCAGTCTTCATTCATGCATACTCACCTCCTTATTCTATGTATCTCACAGCAATCAAAAGGTTTGGATATAAGCTTAACTTGCTGTATGTTGGACCAGAGGGAAAAATAGCTATCTTGAATCTGTTTTTACAACCTATGCATGCCCTTAAGAATTCTGTAACCTTCCACTTCCAGATCCCTACCTCCAAGCCTAACTCAGTCACTAGCCTAAGCAGAAAACTTTTTCCACTATAGATACAGTTATAGCAAGGTTGTAACCTGGAGATTTCAAGAGACAAAGGAGTTTTCAAGTGATTTGGGCAACTTATAATCCAGGTGGAACAGTGCTGGCTTATTAGAATTATTCTTCTAAAGAAACTACAGGCTGTGGACCTGGGAGATGGCTCAGTGGAATAAGCACTTCGTTGGAAAGTGCAAATGCCTGAGTTCAATCCCTGGTTCTGCCAAAAAAAAAAAAAAAGAAGAAGAAGAAGAAGAAAAGAAAAGAAACTGCAGGCTGCTTATCATCATGAGTGACAAGCCAAATGTTACAGTAGAATTAAAGTAGGTATTCTTGCTGGACAGGGTATTGCATGCCTGTAACCCTAGCTACTACTTAGGAGGCTAAGGCAGGAAGATTACAAGTTTGAAGCAGGTCTGGGCAATTTAGCAAGACCCTATATCAAAATTAAATATTTTTAAAAGGGCTGAGGATGTGGCTTGCCTAGTATGTAAAAGATCCAGAGTTCAATCCTCAGTATTGCAGGAAAAAGATATCTAGATAACTAAGTAGATGAAATAGGTATTTTTCATGAAAACAATAATTTTTCTTTGATTCTAAGCTTTGTTTATGAAGCTGTGAGCCACTGTACATTTTTCTAGGGGCAAAACCTTGCAAATGTGTCCCAGGATACAGAAAATATACATTGGACATTGGCACTGACAGTGCTGTTTCAAGACTTGGTCTTAGCTCTTAACTATAGATCTGTAAGCAAGTTACCTCCCTTTTGTGGGCTTTGTCATTCCCCTCTGGAAGATGGCATTCAAAGAGCCTGCCAACCTAGCTCCAGTGCAAACCCCACACAGAGTTCAATTTTGAGACAGGGTCTTCCTGTTTCCCAAAGCAAGGTAGTGACATACCAGAGTAGAGTGCTGTAATATTTAGGCTTCTTAGACTTCAAGCATAGAGCACATGTGAGAGGCTGCCTCCTCACCCAGAGGAACACAGGGGGTACACATGTGGGAGTACATGTCTTAAGATTGTCCTCTACACCTCTGTTGCATAGGAAGAGGCTCATAGCATGTTTATTCTGCTCCAAAGTTAACCTGAGCTCTGGAAAGCAGCTGGCACCCAGGATGAGTAAGAGTCATTTGAGAAGCGAAACAAAAGACATGCCGTGTTAGCCCCAAAACCCTGGGCGCACCGTGCTGGCAGCCAAAACTGGGCATGGTAGCTCATGCCTATAATCCCAATGCTGGGGAGGCTGAGACAGGAGGATCACTATATGTCCAAGCTGAGTAGCGAGACCCTGTACCAAATACATAAATAAAATTTTAAAAGAGACAAAGGATGTAGAGATCCAGAATGGGATCTTGAAAAGAATGAGTAAGAATTGCCTTTAAGATATATAGTCTAAGTGGCATGCTACCTTTTGAGAGAACACTTGTGCACATATAAATATGCATAATAACTCTGAGAAGGGGAATTATTATGTTCATTTTACTGCTGAGGAAGCTGAGGCCTAGAAAGGTTAAGTCATTTACACAAAACCACCCGCTAGTAAATGGAAGGACTAGGATCCTAACCTGACTGACAAAAGAACTATGTTGTGCTCGCACCATGCTGCCTGACCCCGGAGAACCACAGAAAGAACAGCAGTAACAGCAACAGCCTCATGTGCTATCCAGGTACCCAGGTACCTTTCTGTGTCATTTACACAGGGTAACTCTTCCCACGCTCATTACCACACTATCCAATATCACTATCCTCCTCCTCTCACAGAGACAAACACTGAGGCACAGAGAAATGAAGTCACATCTAAAGCCACCAACCACTACATGGCAAAGCTGGGAGAAATGAGCCTGAGCACCTGGTTCACAAAGCTTGAACCAAATGCCCTCCCTACACTGATATCATGTGCTCCAGGCCAAACTGTGTCGCCCGGTTGTGGCAGGAGGGGGGCACCATCGCTGAACCCCTTAGGAAGGGCAGCTGGGATCTCACCCAAGAGCTCCTAGGCTAGCTGGATCTAGTGCGCCTTCCCCAGGAAGATGGAGCCACCGTGCCCACCTTTTAAGAAAGCCAAGCCAAGCAGAAGGAAGCAAGTTCAGCTCGACAGAGGCAAGGTGGGGTAGTGGAAAGAATGTGGCCTCTGGCATCAGACAAACCAAAGCTGAAATCTTGGCTTTGGAAATTACTCGGCGACCTTGAGCAACTCACCGAACTTCTCTGGATGTCAGCGTCCCCACCACTAAGGGCTGTTGTAAGAAGTAAATGAAATGGCTATATAGAAAAGTGAATTATATACTCTAAAGTGCTCTTGAAGGTTAGCTGTAATTGTTAGTTGTTCTATAGGGCTAAGTTCCTCTGCTCAGGCTGGCCAAAGCGGGCGGCTAGGAGAAGGGAGCTTTAGAAATGTTAATGGGCCTCGTGAGTGACAGCCCGAGGACAATGCGGGAGAGCGCTGTGAATGGGGCAGCCGAGGCCTGGGAGCCGGGCTCCCCACGTGGGAGCCGAGGCGGGGAGGGCTCCGGGGAGCCGAGGGAGGGGAGAGGAGTAGAGGCCAGGCGTCCCCGCACACGCTCAGCTCAGCTCCGCCTAGCTCAGCCGGGATCCCGGGTGCGATGGCAGGGGGCGGGGCGGGGCGGAGCTACCTGGGCCGTGGACCGGCTAGGCTCCTGGAGGGGTGCGCTGCGTGGAGGGGCGAGCCGCAGACCAGGACACCCTCAGAGCCAGAGAATCAGAGAAAGGTGCAGAAGCCTAGAAAGAAGGCCCAGGGCCTAGAGGATCCGGGGTGCAAATTGAGCAGGGGCATCTAGCATGGGCAACGCTAGGCCCCACCGTCCTGGAGGGAGGCAAGACGTGATTTTAGCAGTTTCTAGGCTCGGGACCTGGGGCCTGACCCTGAGGGTGGACCTGTGTGTCAACCAGAATAGTGCCAGGACACAGTGAGGGCAGGGGGAGGGAGCGGGATAGAGAGGCACATGCAGGTCGTTCACCTTGTCCGCATCTCCCCCTCTCCTCACCCCAACTCCTCTTCCTTTTCTCTCAGCCTCTCCTTTTGCAACCCCTCCCCCTTCGCCATGAAGGCTTTTTTGTTTCTCCTCCTGGCCTAGCCCCTGAGGTGTGCAAACAGGAAGGACCTCTCCCCGGGCAGTGAGTAAGGAGGGAAAAATGAGGTGTTGAAAAGATGACAAGTCGCCCTGTCAGAGCTCACCTAGGCCGGGAGCAGGCGACAGGGGCCAACGGGAGGTGGGGGGAGGCCTGCAGTAGAAGCCCGCCTACATGTGCCCAGAGCCAGACCTGTAGATCCGCAACAAGCAGGCTCTGTGTACCCGTTTGTTTGGTTTAGAACAGTCTGCTCCCTCCCATTCCCACCATCAAAGTTTCTTTCCTTTCCTTCCCACTAGGAAGGGCAAAGGCCTCTGGGAGGGGAGGAGGGAGAGGGTTGAACAGGAGCCCTACACTTCAGGTATCTTCTACACTTCAGGTATTCCACAGCCTCCTGGACACCCCATTGCTTGTTTCTAAGGTACCCCAAACCCCATTCATCCTAAACTGGATTCGCCAGAGCTGTGCTCCACTCCTTAGCATTCTATCCATTCTGTCCCTCCTGTGGGGTTCCTATCTCAGAAAATGACCTCATCATCCACTTATCCAAGCCAAAACCCTGGAAGTTATGCAAGACTTCATACTTGAAAACAGATCAGCCTTCCAAACTGGTCAGTTATCTTTCTAATCTGTGTCATCTCTCTCCGTGGCCTGGACCCTATTTTAGTTTGCTTCATTCATTCATTTATTCTGCACCCACTTAGTAAGCACTTACCCTGTGTACTTGGCAGTACACTAGTCACTGAGGATTCTACTGAACAAACCCAAGAGTGTTTCACTCCAAAGAAGACTCAGGCCAACCACTGCTGGGCTCAATGCCTTGGTTATTCCCCCACCATCCTCAGAAAGTAGAAAGCAAGACAAGAGTAACATTGGGGGGCCTGGGGAGATAGCTTAGTGGAATAAGTGCTTGTCTGGCAAGCACAAAGTCCTGAGTTTTATCCTTGGTACCACCAAAAAAAAAAAAAAAAAAAAAAAAAAAAAAAAAAAAAAACTGAGTAACATTGGTTAGGAGCAGTGATAATGGAGCCAGACCACTAGAAGTTGTATTCTGGCTCTGCCACTTACAGTTGCAGGCCCATAGCAAGTCATTTAATCCTTCTGTGCCTCACTTTTCTCTTGTGGAAAGTGGGGTCATGATAGCACCTAATCTAATCTCTGGTTTGAAAGCACTGATTAGCTCCTACAGAGTTCTGTTAGTGTTGTTGATTTTATTATTTAATATATAGAGTATCACAGGACCTGATGATAAACTGAATTAGGGCACCCTGAGGAAGGCCTGCTTAGCAGGCAGAGGATTAGAGCACAAGACTGGCTGCTGGTGCTTGCAATGGTCCTATCAAAAAAGTGGCAAGAGTCACTACCTTGTAGAGATCTACCTTGTAGAGCTGCGGTGAAATCCAAGAGTCTGAGCAATCGTGCTCTAAGCCCTGGATCTGATACCCAGTACACCTCAAAAGAAAGTGAAAGCAAGGGGCCAGGGAGATGACTCAGTGGATTAAGTGCTTCCCTGGCAAGTGCAAGGGCCTGAGTTCAATCCCTGGTTCCGCCAAAAAAAAAAAAAAAAGTGAAAGCAAAGGAAAACATCTCAAAAGAAAGCTGCTAGCAGTGACTGTCATAGGCAATGCAGGCATGAACAGAACCCAGAAATCCAAAGGATAGGAAGCAAGAGAGCACAGGAGTTACTCACAAGAGGCTGGAATAGCAGCCCAGCTCTGTTGCTTTCTACCTGGTGACCCTAAGCAGGTCATTTTTCCTTCTGGGTGGACCTGTTTCCTAAGGACAGCAATTAACAAGACTGAGAACTTAATATGTGTCCAGTATTGTTCTAAGCCCTTGAATTGATGCCTGCAAAGGAAGCTACTTTTATTTCACAGATGAGAAAACAAAGGCACATAGAGGTTAAGGTACTTGCCCAAGGTCACTGAGCAAGTGAAATTTTGAGCTGGGACATGGAGGCAGGTATCCTTGGGACCTGTGATCAGAGGATCTGCCTTGTAGAGCTGCGGTGAAGTTCCCTGAGATGATACTTACACAAGTGTTTGGCAGGCTGGCAGGCTGCCCAGGGAGGACTATCTCCTGACTGGGTTCCAGATACTGGATGAGGCCACTGAGGCTGGATCAGCAAGAGGAAGCTTAATCTTAAGCATCGTATAGGGCCTGAAGCAGCATAACCAAAGGCAATTGAGCCCTTGAGACTGAAGGTACAGAATGTCTTAGTCATTTCAGGGTCCCCGAGTGCCCCAAAAGGAAGTGCTTAATATAGGTAGGAAGAAGTCCTCATACAGTACCTCTTAACAGAACCCACTGCACTAAGTCCTCATGTCCTCTGCACAGACACCCCACAATGTTAACATGCCCATTTTTCTGATGAGAGAACTGAGGCTCAGCAAGGTAAGGTGACTTACTCAGGGCTCAGAGCTATAAGAAGAAAAACCACAAAAACAAAGAACCCCTCTTAGTGAGGAAGGCCTGGAAGGTAATTTTAATACCCCAATTAGACACTTGTCTGGTAACCATGGGCCAGTGGACAAGCTCCATCCCTGCAGAAGCAGCATCAGATTGGGATTCAGTGTCCATCAGATTTCCCCATACATGTCCTATGGTTTCATAGACAAGCCCTGGGGACTGGGCCATAGAAGCCCACCCTTGCTTGCCTGAAAATCTGGTGATCTAAGACTTTTCCACTTGAGAGCAGAGACCATGGAAACTTCGAGCTCACATAGCCCCAGGTGAGACCTCGGCTTGGAGGACTTGGGGCAAACTTTGGTCTTATCAGGAGTCTCTGAGGCAGCCAGTCTAATCAGGCAGGCCTTGTGACACACAAGTTCCCTCATGTAGGCCTAAGGAGGGGTCAGACTGGGACTGGGGAGGGATTAGAAGAGACACAGAGCCCATCCAGCTGAACCAGCCCACATTCTTTAGCGGGCCTGGACAGGGTGGGCATGCTGAACAGGAAGCCAAGCCCTTCACCAAGAGGGGCTCAGCCATCTGTGCCAGCAGACAGCAGCAAGCAAAGGGCCTTGTATAGCAGAGTGAATTGCACAGAAAAAAAAAAAAAACAGCAAACATTTCACTTCCTCCTCCTCTTATCTTGCTGCATTCCACTTCCAAAGGGAATGGTGGACCCCTGCTAAGTATTTTTTTCCAGACCAAGACCAGGCATCCAGAGTCACCTACTGTAGGGTGGATGATGGGGTGGGGAGCATTTCTTTTTTCTGAGGCTGTAGGCTCCTGCTGTGGCAGCCTAGAGAAAAGAGCTAGGAGAAAGGATGATACCGAGCCCTTTTGGTGCCTATCGGAGTTTCTGTTGTTATGTTATTTGCTCATTTCCACCACCCTATAGGGTAGGAATTCTTCTGCCCTATTTTGTAAGTAAGTAAAACAGGACTGAGAAAAGGCACATGCTTTGCTCAGTGCTCACAAGGCAATTAGCACGGAAGCTATTTCAGACCGAAGTCTGACTCAGTGTGCCAAGGCCTTTCCACTGGGCAGCACTGCCTTAGGGCAAAGCTTCTTCTCACTCCTAAGAAGCAGGACAAGGACCAGGATGGCCAGAGTCACCTGTTCAGCTTCTCTGACTTGTGGCATTGCAGCCAAGTGTTCTAGCTACAGTCCATTTTTTTCGCGGCTTTCTTTTACTTTTTTCTCCCTGTTCACCTGCTGATTGAAGTCCATTTCAGAAACGCAGCGAAAATTCCAAAAAATAAAGTGATATGTAACTGCACCATTAAGAGAGAACCACTGAGGGGGCCTGCCCGTTAGCTCAGTTGTTTAAGCACCTGCTCATGCAAACGCAGTCAGGTCCAGGATACCATGGTTGGATCCCCAGCTCCCCCTGTCTTACCAGACCTGCCCTTCAGGCAGCCTGAGCCACCAAAAACATCCTTTAACTACTACAAAGACAATATGCAATGTATTAATTATTGTAACTGTACTACTAACCTGTTTTGAAACATTCTCATTGCTATTTCTTTCTCAATAAAATTATTTTAGAGAGAAAATCACTGTTTACTGACTTGATGACAGAGTTCCTGAGTCTTTTTGTTGTGTACATATACAGTGTGGAAATGCTGGTGACCCTGCTCTGGGTGCTGGTCCATCTTGCAGCCCTTGCACGTACTACCTTGTCCACCCAAGGTTAGCTTTAGTTAGGTTCCTCTTTCCCCTGTGAGTCCTGCTTAGGCTAACATTTCTGGTTCCCAGACAGTTTGGCCTTGTGGCTGAGAGTCATGACTGCCTTTTGCTCATCTGTGTCCTGACCATGGGCCCTTCCGGTAACCACCTGTCAGAGTCTTGGTTCCATAGCATAGGAACCCCACACACACATACAGCCATATTATTTCATACTTCTAGTGTTCATTTGCTGCCTTTTGCCTGATGTCTCTGCCCTCCTCCCTTCATCTTCCCTTTTTCTCTATCATGTATGTACATGGTGAAAACAAAATAAGCAACAGCAAAACCAAAATCAAATTACGAAAAATTCCAAAAGGAAAAGAGCATACAGTGGGGCAGGTGGTAGAGTACTCGCTCAGTGGTAGAGTACTTGCCCAACCTGTAAGATGGCCTGGGTTCCATCCCAAGTACTAAAAAGAACAGTGAAAAGCAAGGCTCCTTCTCACCCTCAGTGTTGGCTCTTGTTTCTCAAGTATCTTTCCAGGGTACTGTGTATACACCTCCATAGGAATATATATGTATATTTTGTGAAACACAGATAATAATTGGGCCACTGGTTCTATGCCTGACTTTTGTAATTTCTTGATTTTGAAAACTCTTGCATGGTGGTAAGTAACAGAGGACTGCCCCATGTTACAGGCGGACTGGCCAGACAAGCATCTGCTAACTGGGCGATAATTTATTTAGCTGGACACACAGAGACAGGTATTTACATGCTTTCCCATATTTACCACTACAAACAATGCAGCAACAAATATCCTTGTCCAAACAACTTTGTGCTTTTGTTCACGTAGGAACAGTTCCTACTAGTGGAAATGCTAGATCTTCGTGTGTATGGATTTTAAATGGTAATGTTTCAGTAAGGAATCTTTCAAACAGATGCTGCCAATTAATACCCACAACAAGAGCACTGGAAGGGCCATTCCTACCCTCCCTCCCTCCTTCCCTCCCTCCCTCCCTCCATGTCCTTACCTGGCTTTAAAAGTGAGTGGCCTCATCCCAGATCTCTCCAAGGGCCAGCCCCCTTTCCTAGCTCATTTAGTCCAGCTCTTTGCTCCCAGCTTACCCCACGTTTGCCTTGACTTTCTGTAAAACATTAGTGGTCTCTTTTTTCTCCTGTGGTGTTTTGAAACAGTTTCACTGTGTAGTTCAGGCTGACCTTGAGCTCACTATGGCCTCAAACTCTTCACAATCCTGGGGCCTCAGCCTCTGCAGTGCTAGGATTACAGGCTAGTACTGCCACGCTCAGCTGCAGTCCTCTCAGGTCTGTCTTCCTCACTGGACTGTGAGGTCTTTGAAGGAAATACTGAACTTTTCTCATCTAATACAGACCCTGGTCTAACATACCATGGGCAGAAGCTCAATCTATATTTGTTGAGGAAGACGCATCAGCTCTGAATCTCCAGCGTATTTGCCAAATGCAAGTATGGTCCTCACTGAGCCGTGCTGTGGACTGGGATCTAAAGATCAGTCTCTATGAGGCTGTGTCCCCAAGTGCCACTTGCTCCCAGGCTTCACATCAGCCACATGCCTCTGACTGTGAACAGGCCCCTAGTCCCTAGCACCTTGGCAGGAGGCCGCCTCCATATCTGTCTGGTTTCTCTTCTTCTCACCAAAATGCCTTCGGTTCTTTTGTCTTGTTGTCCTTAAGCTGGGCTATGGGGACCTGTACCTGGTGCTTGTGACCAGAGGACCTGAATGGGGCCTAGCTGGGGCTGGCTCAGGTTTTTACACCATCATCACCAACATCCACATCCCTGCCTGCTCCTTACCACCAGGATTACAGCTGCTGTGGAAAACACATTCCTATTGCCCTTCCCCACCTTCTCCTGCTGTCTAGAGAATACCACTCCGTTTCTGAATCCAGTCTCTTTGTCACTTACCTTCTGGAAGGAGCCAGTGAAACTGACTAAACACAAAGGATTCTGGGAAAGTCAAACCAATGCAAGGGACTGTGAAGCCTCACTGAGCTTTCACACATAGGCGTGCACACCCACACAGGCCAGGAGATTGAGGCTGGGAGGCAAGAAATAGGAACACAGGAGGCACACAGGAACCGGAAGTGCCATTCTACAGACACCAACAAGGCCACAGAAGGGCTGGCTCAGGGGCCCCAGGATTTGGATTGCTCCATGCCAGTACTTTGTCCAAGGCTGGGGCTAGGTGGACAGTGCCTTAATCAACCCTGTTGGTCAGAGGCTTCACCCACCCAGCATGCCTTCACACGATGTCATGTAATTTCTACAGGTCCTGAGCCTGAGAGCAGTCTCCAGAACACTGGGGATTTGGCAGGACACACAGAAAATGGGACTGAAATTGAACCCACAAGAGGGTGGGATGAAGGGAGGGACAGGGATGCCAGGGGCGTGGGGGGCAGCTGAGCCTGGGCCACTGGAGCCTGGTTAGGTCAGGCTATCATAATCCCGCTGGCTCTTACAGCACACCCAAGCCCACTGGGAGAGGAATCTAGTCACCCTGCCAGCAAGTGTTTCCAGACACTTGTCAAGCATGTATGCCAGGACTGTAGAAACGACTCCAGCAGAGCTCTTGATCTCAGAAACTTCAAACGGCAGCCAGAGAGAGCCGAAGCAATAGGCTATCTAAATATTTTTTTGCAAAACCTAGCATATGAACTTTTGAAAGTGTGAACAGAATTGAGACAGGGCTGGAAGGGCATTTCAGGGTCCTGAGGCACAAATATGGGAAGGTTTTGCAGGAACAGAGGTCTAAGAGCACGCAGGGCCTTAGCGCCCAGGAGAGGTCTTAGAAGGGTACAGCTGTGATGCCAGCTGGGCAGGGCACTTTAGGAAGTTAAGAGTGCCCTCTAGCAAGATGTACCAGTTTATATTCCAAATTAGTGACCAAAATTTGGGGTTATTTACGCCATGGGCAGAAAGCAATGACAAACATAAAAATGACATGTGGTGGTACTTCAGTGAGCACACCAAACAACTTACCTTCAGAAACGACCGCTTTGTGGCTAGAGGCCCCTGAAGCCTGCTATTCCAGAACCATGGCTCCTGGTGCCAATAATGAGTCCACTGCATTTGAAACAGAAATTGCCTGACACTTGGCCATGTGGGATAGTTCAGAGGACCAAGAAAACAGGGGCAAGAGTGGGTTACAGTGCTAGCATGTGTGACATTTGGGATTGTTACAAAGGAGAGAAAGTAGCTCTAGCTAACTTAATCAGAATATATTAGAAAGCTAGGGAGGGGCTGGGGAGCTGTCAAGGAGACTGGAAAATCAGAGACTGACAGGGCAAGGGAACTGGACATCCAAAGGCACAGCCTCATCCTGCCACTGGATCTATGGTCCCAACACCAGTGTGGCCTTGTGTCACCGCTGCTGCTTCTGCCACCACCAGCACCACCATAGAGCACAAGAACATGCTTCAGAACACCTGTTTCTCATATTTTCTCCCTTCAGACTTCTGGCGGCCTTACCTGGGGCCTCAGGACCATCTGAGCTGTTCAGGGCCTCAAAGGCCAGCAACCTGGCTTTGTGGCCCTTCCTGGCAGAGCTGCCCTGCCCCAAGCTCTGCAGTGGCAGCCTTTTCCAACAGCAATGGGGGCCTGTGGACACTGGGTAGGTGCCTTCTCTGGGAAGCAGAATCACTGCTACACCATGCAGGCAGGGAGGAACTTGATCAGGACCCAAGGCTACGCCTCAAAAGCCTCCAGTGTGGTGCCTGTCAGGGCACACAAAAAGGTCATTTTCAAATCACCATGACCCACCAAAAAGGACTCAGATTCGGAGTCTCCATCACCGGCTGAGGTGCTGGCTAAAGGGCAAGGAGGCCCATGGAGTGGCTAGTGAGGAATGAA
Source organism: Ctenomys sociabilis (assembly GCA_004027165.1). Classification (NCBI taxonomy): domain Eukaryota; kingdom Metazoa; phylum Chordata; class Mammalia; order Rodentia; family Ctenomyidae; genus Ctenomys; species Ctenomys sociabilis. The sequence goes on from PVKA01024940.1 coordinate 21,795, forward strand.
GTCAAGATTAGCCTGACCAGTTGCACAAATAGGACTGTGGCTTCTATCCATGTTTCTGTTATGTGTAATGGAAAAATGCTAGTTTCTTTTTTTTTTACTAAGTTTTCTGTGGTACCAGGGGTTGAATCCAGAGCTGTGTGTGCACCACACAAGCACTCTGAAACTGAGCTATACCCTCAGGCCTTTTTATTTTGAGACTGGTTCTGGCTAAGTTGCCCAGGGTGGGATCAAACCTGCAATCCCATTTTGGCCTCCCAAGTAGCATCCACCACCACACTTTGCTGACAATTTTTAATATTTGCCTTCAGGCTGACTCCCACAGCAGGCTTATTTGTTAATATTCGTGAAATTACAGCGACACTTGGAAACAACAAATCAAGAAAATGCATTACTTCCAGTGGAAAATCAAAAGCCCTTCTCCACTCCTTTGCCCCAATCCTGAATTCCTCCCCAGAGGTATCCTCTGCCATCAGGAAGTAGCCTTCCAGATATTTTCATGTAGTTTCGTTTTGTAAGGTTTTATTTTTCCATTAAGACTATATATATTTTTCTATACTATCCTTTTAAAAAAAACATTGTCTTGGAGATCCTTTCTCATCAGTATTTGACACTAATTTTTGACACAATTAATGCTGAATAGCATTATTTCCACACTACTGAAGTATCCAAGATGGGTAAAGGATATGGGCCACTTTACCTGTTGACAGTTACTGCCTGAATTTTGCTCTAAAAAAGCTGCTGCTATAATGTACATGCACACTACTTAAATCTTTTCATTTAGCCCAAACTAGATATGCTAAAAAAAAAAAAAAACCCTGCAGGGCCAGCCAAATAGCTCAGCAGATTAAAGCCCTTGCAAGCAGGTACAAGCTGCCGGGTATGATCCTGGTGCCTGTCATGCCGGCCCCACCCCTGGGGCACACAGAGACTGCAATTAAGACTTGGGTGTAGTGGTGTGGGCCTATAATCCCAGCTCTTGGGAGGCTATAAACAGGCAGATCACTTCAAATCTGATCTAGTAGTGAGACCCTGAACACACTGTAGAGACCCTTCTCTAAAATACAAAAGAAAAAAAACACTGCTTTCTTATGGGCACAGTATGTTTCACTGGTGTATTAATTAAATTACACATCACTGATTCAGAATGATACTGATGACAGTATCTGGGCTTTTCAGACATGAGGGCACAGGTTGGCAGGAGCATGTATTAGTGCATCCACTTGGGAAAGTAGTTTAGCTGCATCAAGTCTCAAACTCTGGGACCCAGACCTTGTATTCACGTGCAATAGGGCTATCTTTTTAGTATATTCCCTGCCACAAAATACTGGTGAAGACCTGAATGTCCACCCATAGGGGAACAGAGAAACTTTACTAATTCATACAACTGAGTATTTTTTTATATAGCAGTTAAAACTACAGATACTAAAATGGCTAAGTCTCCGAAGTGTTGAGTGAAAAAAACAAGTTGCAAAATGGTAACACACAGTCTACCTACTATGTCTTAAAATATTAATCACTCTCTTGGTTATGGAGACACATGCAGTGATATGCACACATACACACACTCCTACATAAATCGACAGACATACAAGAAGTTAACATACCACTTTCTGGGCAGGGCTTCCATCCATGGGAGGATGAAAGTAAATATGGTGGAGTGAGGTACTTCACCTATGCCTGAAAATTCTTATTAGCGAGAAGCACAATCTAAAGCAGATAAGGCCACAGGTTCAAACGTATTCATAGTGCACATGGGCACCTCTTTTTTTACCTCAAGTTCCCGTCTGGTACACACTCTTCTATCTGTGTCACAGTATTAAGGCATGTAAGTGGCACCCAGCTTTATTTTTACCTATTCCTTCTGAGAGTCTATTTTCTCAAAGGTGATTTTTAACTCATTCATCCCTACAGTTTGAGTTTGTTTCTACCACTGTTAACGATGATCTAATTTTTTCTTCTTTCCTTTTCTATTCTACCTTTCGCCTATATCATACATTTTATTTCTATGTGAAAAACATCACACACATTGTTTTGGGAGTCACCACACTGTGTGAAAACTAAAATTCTCCTACTGTAAAAGACACCACCTTCATTTTTGATAAGAATAAGTACAAGGAGGGCCTGCCAAATAGCTCAGCAGATTAAACTGGGGGATCCCTGAGCCTGCGCTGCCTGCCCTGCCCCCAGGGCACACTGAGACAGCAATTGAGACTGGGTGTGGTGGCACATACCTATAATCCCAGCTCTTGGGAAGCTGTAAATAGGGAGATCACTATGAATTGGACCTAGTAGTGAGACCCTGAATACCCTGTAGACCCTCCCCTAAAATACAAAAAAAAAAAAAAAAAAAAGAAAAACAAAGAATAAGTACAAGTGACTGATTATACAGACACTTCTGGTACCACTACTTCACACAAAACCAAACAATCCTGTTATTACCACATAAAATCAAAAATCTTTAATAAGCTTTTATAGCACTGCAATTACAGGAACATTAACCCAGAACATGCAACAAAAATGATTTTTCTTTCTGGACATGTTTAACATGTGAAGCTTGACATTACAATTAACAGCAACATATTCTACTGAATAAAACAAATGTGACTTATTTCAACTTTCAGGTTAGAAAATGTATGTTCTTTAAATCTCAAGTAGCATTTATAAAGTTTAATTTTGCCTTTCTAACCTCTAAAAGACAAGTGATTTTTAATGTAATCAGACACAACCATTTCACATTAGAAATAATCACAAGTAATCAACAGGTTTAATTGACCAACTGGTTTCATTTTCATTAATTCTGAGAGGGCTCCTGCAGTAGCGTGGGTTTCAAATTGGGCAACAATGCGACCAGGAGTAAAGAGCCTTGGTCATTAGAGTGGAGGGGGGTACATGCAGCGGCACACAGGACAAGTGCCTGATTTCTGGAGCCAGATAGACACACATGGCTTGTGGAAGTAGTGATGGCACGGTAACTCGGTTGCCACCTCGCCCTTCACGTATTCGCTGCAGCAGATTGGACAGCACATTTCTTGGCCCACTGCACCATGATCTTCTGTGACCAGGATCTCAGGAAGGGCATCAATGCTCTCCTTGCTTGCTGGTGGATTGGCCACTTCGACATCTACTGCGAGGGACTCCAAGTGTGCAAGAGCGGTTTCCATTGCCTGGGCCAGACGTTCTTCAAGGGCCATGTAAGTGAGAAACTGAGGATCCACATAAGAAATAGCTTCAGCCACACCAAGCCCATCGGCAAAACCATCAAAGAGGCTCCAATCCACTTCAAGGTCTTCGCTGACACTGGAGTCATCTTCGAGGTTGTTGTTTCCATCCAGCATGAATACTCCTGGCTGCATCAACTCATGACCAGAATCATTATCTCCCTCACTACTGCTCTCATTTTCATTGTACTGCAGCCAAGGAATCTCTCCTTCTTCCAGGGATGCCTGCTCCTCCACTTGAATTGATGGCTCTTGAACTTCCTCCAGATAGCTAGCACCTTTGCTACCAGCACCTGCAGCGGCACCGGCAGCAGCACTGGCAGTGGCACCAGCAGTGGCATCAACAGTGGCACCAGCAGTCGCACCAGCACTGGCTCCGGCAACTTCATTGGCTCTGGCGCCTGGGCCAGAGCTGATACTAGCAGCACTCATGCTCATTCTAGCTTGTGGATGCTCGTACGCCTCCCTTTCCAGCAGAGTTTCCCAGCTTTCACCATCAGATGATGGGGGCTGATCTCGACTTCTGTACTTCCGGCGCAGAGTAGAGATCCACTCTTTATCACTATCAGAGTCATCATCAAAGTACCTGTAGTTCTCATCATTATAGGTCCAGAAGTCAGGCTCAACCACGGTATGACGCCATCTAGGAACGTTCTCTGGCTTCACTTGGTTGTTTCTGGCTTCTCTTTTGTCTTCAGGGTACTTCGGCTCAGCGTAGCCACCGGAGCTCTCACCTCTGCCTCTTCTGGCTGGGCCACCGGAACGGCCCTCGTCAGCGCTGGCAGTGTCCCTCCACCTGGAAGTACTGTGTGGCATATCATCATCATCATCGGTATCAAAAAATACTTTTGGTTTCACGAAGTTTGGGCTAGCCAGGTTTCGAACTTTAGGCCTTACCACCGGTTCCTCAGCACTCTTCACAGTGGCAGTGTTTTCCCCACCACCACACACACTTACAGGAGGCCTGCTGGCCCGTGCTCGGAAATTCTGCTCCCATCTTTCCATCTCCAAGCTGTCTCCGTTGACAGCCATCTTTGCTTCAACAGGAGATGTCTGAGAGGCCATGCTATTTTGCCTCAGGAACTCAGCTCTAGTAGCAGAGCATCTTGCTGCAGGGGACAGGTCGAACTTGTCAAACTCCTCTCTCACACTGTGGTTGAAACTAGCAAACTGGGGAGGCACCCCCGCCAGAGACCTTGCCCCTTTTTCCATATCATACAGCTTATCCTCCTTAAACTTGCCAGGCTTTCCTCTCACTGGCAGTCGCTCAACAGGCCCAGCCCCCTCCTCCTCGCTATCATCTGCCCCAAAAACATCAACATGTCCATAAGACAATCCTCTTCGGTTCCCCGAAGCCCTGAATTCTCTTGGCAGATACCTTGAATAGTCCTCATTTTCAACATTCAGGCTGGTACCTGAGCTCTCACTGTCGTCCCAAGTACGACGAGTGGTGGAAAATGGTGACCGGCTCCTCTTGGTGGAGGGAGTGGGGGCTGATCTGTGCATTGGGACTTCAGATGTCGTCTTTCTCTGGTTGGCAATCCTTCCCCGCTGGCTTGTGGATGGCCTGAAACTGAAACAAGCATGCCTTCTTCCATACCTCCTCTTGCCAGTATTAGACTGATACCCTCCTGTTTTGGGCCTTACAGGCTTGCTAGATTCCTGACGCATGGCTCTGATTTAGAAGGGCTTCCAATACAGACAGGGGTTCCTGTTCCCTACACAAATTTTTGAGCTGGGAAGGTCAAATCAGTTCAGAATAAAGGAGTGGGGAGATCTAGTTTCACTTCAGCAGGCAGGTAACAGAGGGATAAGGGGCCTTTTAAATTAGTTCCACTTTCTTCTAAGGCCCAGAGTAGCATTCCAGTGACTGTCAGGTGTAGACCTGGAACATATTTGTAATGTTGGCAAAATGACAACACTGGGTTTGCAGGAAGGCCAGACGTGGGAGACAATGTGACTGACAGAAAGTGGAAGGTGACTAGATACTTGGAATGTGGGTGAAGTACCATGGAATTGTGCCAGTGTTAGGAGGAAAACAGTATGCTGTGTTTTTATAGGATGTTTGTGTTTTTCTAAGCCTCACAGATTTAGAGGAAAAATGCAAATTAGAGGAGCAGAAAATCAGCACTAGGGAGGCAGAAAGCAGGAGGATCACTATGAATGTGGGCTGCATAGTGAGACCCTGTACCAAAAAAAAAAATTATTAAAAAAAAGGAGAGCAGGAAATGTAGATCACTGTGTGTATGTGTCTCTGTGTCCATCAGGAGAGGTCCAGGTGGACAGGGAGCCAACAGTCCTGCAACAGAGGAATGGCTACGTGAGTAGGGGGAAGGGCATGAGTGCTAGAATGAAAACTCTGAATCTAGGTACAAAGATGGCAGGCACAAGCGGGACGGCTTCTGTGTGTAAGTATGGGAGCAGGAGTGGTTGGTGCTGTAAGAAAGGCAGCTGCAATTATTGAGGGAATCCTGTGTTATGTGTACATCAGAGGCAGGGAAAGCTATGGTAGCAATGGAGAGGAGTATGTGAGAGTTTGTGTGTGTGTATGTGTTGGTAAAAATGGAAGGCAAAAAATGAAGAAATGTTAGTATTCACAAATCCAAGAAGGGCAGGGTGGCAGCAATACTTAAGAGGGATGTGTGCACAGGGCAGCGGGCACAGGGGTCAACCATCGTGTTTGCATGTGTGGATACAGCAGGCAGGAAGGGGGCAGTATCCCCAGAAAGGGATTTCTAGCTGCCTGAGTGTGTACACCATGGGGACTGGCAAAGAAAGGTTATCTATACACATGGTAGGCAGAGCAGGAACATATCTGAAAAGGTTATCTAACCTGTGGGGTTGTCGGCATGTCTCAGTGGCCAGCAAGTAAGAGATGTCCTTATGTGTGCATTGGCAGGCAGGAAGCAGGAGGGTGCTTTTGGAGAGTGTGTGCTTGCGCCTGTGTGCACAGAAAAGGAGGGGGATAGGATCTAGAGGCGTGCCTGTGGTAGGGCCTGGGGGGGGGTCTGAGGTCATGTGAGAGTGCGTGTGTTGTGTGTCCGGGAAAGGCACTGGAGGGTGTGTGAGAGGGTGCGGGCGTGCATGTTTGCGCATGCGTGGGGGAGGGGACCCACTGGAACCTCGAGGACAGTGGGGCAGGGAGGGGGCTGCCTTGGAAGGTTTCCGTGCGCGCGCATGTCGGGTAGAATGGGGGGAGGGGTGTAAGAAGTCAAGAAAATTTTATCAGCTCTAAGGGCACACTCACATCATTGTGGCAGGGAAGGGGGTAAAAGAGAGGACGTGTGTGAACATAGTTTCTCCATGAGAATAAATTATTTTTTGTGACACTTCTACTGCGAAAATTATTCTTACCTACAAATCTTAACCATTAGGCAAAACAGCCGCAAAGTAGGGGGCGGGGTGGGATGCTCCTCAAAGTGGCCCAGGAGGGAGGAGAGACGGGTAGAACTGGCCAAAGGCCACGGACCACCAACCACTCCCCTCTCAGCCAGCCATTAAATCTATTCCCTTAGGGGAGCCGTGCTGAAGGGCTGGCGAAGGAAGCTGGGCCCCCCTCGGCCGACCGAGGACACTGGCCTCACGCTGCAGTCGGGCTCCCCTCCACCCCACCCCTTCCCGAGGGGTGAACCCAAAGAGTCTCCAGATCACTCCGTACACCCGTGCACCCGCGCCCAGCCCCTCGCCCCACTGCCAGTGCAGGTGCGAGCCACGGACACGAGCTCCTTCACTTACCCAGTTGCGACAGCCACACGCTCTTCTGAGGGGCAGAGCTCCGGGACCTCCGACCGCCACGACCGACAGCCAGAGCCGCTGCTCCGGGTCTCAAGCTCCTCCCCCTGTACGCAACACAGGGGCTGGCTTTGACTGCGGCGGCGGAAGTGGCTGTGGCGTCACAGGCCCCGCCCCCTCGATGTGGCGGGGAGAGGGGAAGGAGGGGAGGGAGGGCGGGAGGAGGGGGAGGGGCAGCGCTCAGCCCGAGAGCAATTTCATTTTAAATGATGAAATCGTCAAGGATACAGGAAAGGACAGCAAAAAATGTACTAAACAACCAGCGTTAACAAATGTTAAATAGCCACATTCCTTTTGATTCTGGTTTATTAATAAAATGAAATCTGTAAATCCTTTCTGATTAATTCCAATATGAGATTAATTATGCTACTATTTCACATACTGTGTTATATGTTATGTTATGGTTTGTCTCGGTGTATTAAGAATGTGCATCTATTTAGAGTTACAACAAGCTCAATTTTTTTTAACCTGGTGGCTGAAACTAATTGAAAGTGGTGTGAAATTTGTTGCTGTTCCTTGTAAAATTAAGCTTGTTCAAAAGAAACAATCATTAACATGGATTTACATTCTAGTAATTACATTACAATTTTAAAAATCGTATAGGTATGCCTTTATGGGTTGATGTGTCCTTTACAGTAGTCCTCTTTAAATGCAGTCTATGCTCACAGCAGCAGACTTATGTCTTACAGGAAAGACTGCAATAGTTAAACATTTAAGGGTAGCATCAGAACAGAAGTAGACTACAAATTTCAAACCATCAAAGGAATAATATGTGGAACTAAGAAAAATTCTAATGAAGGGCAAAATATGAGGTGGGGGGTACAAGAAGAAAGGATATGAAAAGAAAACACAAGCCCAAGAGTAAATCCAAATATATGGGCACATGTTAGTGGTTTCCTATTAAAAAACAAACTTGAGCCAGGCAAGATGACTGGCAGTATATGCATCTGCCTGGCAAGTGCAAGGTTCCAAGTTTGATCCCTGCTACTGCAAAAACTAAAATAAAACAAAATAAAAATAAATAAATAAAAAACAAACTCTTATCTTGGGCATTCCATTTTTAAAGTTTACACAAGTTTCACGTAAAGCTGAAATAGACATGGAACATATGCCAGTTAAACACTAGCAGAAAACAAAAGGAAAGATGGAGGTGAAGAAAATAACAAAAAGAAAAGGAATGAAAGGAGGGGAGAGGCTTGTAGCAATACTAAGAAAGAGAACACAGTAAAAAGCATGAGAGAACAAGTTGTTTCATTCTCTGGAAAAGATATGATAATCAGGGAAATTTATGTACCAAACAATGAGATTTAAAAGTACACAAAGTAAATACTGTTAGAAATATAAAAAGAGATCCAGAAGCCTGCAACTGGGGCAGAAGATTTAACCCCTACTTGTATGGCATACATGGATCAGAGAGCAAAAGAGTGACACAGAAAGATCAAACAACATGATGAGTAAGCCCGACTTAATGTGTATACATTTTTGTACCAAGAGAGAATGCATTTTCTTTTATAAAAACATTTCAAATATTTCTAACAGCATGGTGGTGCATTCCTGTAATCCCAGCACTTGGCAGGCTGAGGCAGGCGGATCACCATGAGTCAGAGGACAGCCAGGACTACATAATTCAAGGCCAGTCTGAACTACACAGTAAGATCCTATCTCAAAACTCAAAACAAACTGCCCCCCCAAATTAAAACATCTGAAACATACAGAAATGAATAGAGTATAAAACCCACATTCAAATGCCTCTGTCGTATAAGCAAAGTTGATTTCCTTCAGATCTTCAGATCCTTCTATTTTTGGAACAAAAAAGGACAACTGATCCCCTGAATCACATTTTTCCCTCCCTAGTACTGGAGATTGAACCCAGGGCCTTCATACAGCTGCACATCCAGCCTGGCACCGTCATTTTTTTTTTTATTATTTTGTTTTGAGATAGGATCTGGCTAATTTGCTAATTGCCAGGCTCAAACTTTCAGTCCTTCTGCCTCAATTTCTGACGGTGCTGCGGTTACAGTCCTGCACCATCATGCGCAGTTTGTCCTGTTCACCTTAACTGCTTTCCTGCAAATAAGCCCCGTTTGGAAGTTGATGTGTTTCCTTTTTATCCGTGTTGTTTTTCTGTTTTATTTATTTTTTAAGTGCATTTGGCACAGGGTCTTACTACATAGCTCTGACTCATAGTGATCCTGTTTTCAGCCTCCTCAGAGCTGGGATTACACACGAGCACCACTATGCCTGGACTTGGTGGCCAGCTCAGTGCACTCACGGGCAGGAATGGTGTGGTGCCAGGGATCAAACCCTGGTCCCTACTATTGCCTAAACAGGCACATAGTCCGCTGAGCTATCTCACTGACTCCTGTTTTTCTGTTTTAAATTTTTTTAATTAATTTATTTATATGGTACAGTATTTTTCTACACAGCTTGGACTCATAGTAATCTGCCTGTTTGCAGCCTCCCTAGTACTGGGATTATAGGCATGTACCACCACACCCAATTTTGGGGCCCAAAGCGTGCTTGGGTGCCAGGGCCAGCATGGCATGTGTACTAGAGATCAAACCCAGGTCCTTGCACTTGCCAGGGTAGCACTTATTCCACTGAGCCATCTCCCTGGCCCAATTTAAAGAATTTTTTTCCAGAATCAGGGATTGAACTCAGATCACTGAGCTTTCTCTGGAGTCAATCATGTTATCTGTTTCTACAATCCATTCACATTATTAATCTGTATGTTTTAAGTTATATAGGCTATATAATGATAAATACATCCTTTCATAGCTTAAATTTTCACTCTGTATTCTGTTTAGAATTTGGCAGTTTTGATACTTGTAGATGCAGGTCATGCATTTCAATTGCTAAATGCTATTTTATCAGTTACTTAATGTAGTATAACTATAATATACTTATTGTGTGGAATTCTATTGTAGAAAATTACAGTTTACTTCTTTCCCTTACTGATGGATTTGAGTTGCCTTGTTCAATTATGAGGATTCAGTGGACATCTTACTTCATGGCTCCTTGCTCCCATATGGAAATTTCTCTAGGGCAGAGCTTCTCAGTTGGCTTATGGGTGTTTTGGTTGACTGCTTCCCACAGACCTTCAGGAAGATTGGCCTGCCCTCCCCAGCTGCTACCCATGGAGACAATTGTCTCTAGCCCATAACAGACATCTCTTTATCCCAGTGAGATGATCTCGATACAGTGGCACTTGGGCACTTCTATGCATGAACTTAATTCTTTCCATAGTTCTGGTCATAAACTGAATTAGATGAGAACTGAATCAAATCTCTTCATAGGGTTAACATTGAACCTAACCATTGGATTTGATTTGGTTCTCAACCAATTTGATTTTGTCACCAGAATCAAAGACAGAATTAAGTTCATGAATTGAGGTACCACAGTATTATGATTTCTAACATATGTTCTGATGTGTAAAAGGATTGGAAAAACTGTTTTGCTTAGTGTAGATATATTGAAGTAGAAATTCCTGGTCAGAACATGGAAGTTATCTACTGCTACTTAACAAATTGTTCCAAACACATACGAATTAAAATAACAAGAATTTAAAAATAAAATAACAAGTATTTACTGTGCTTCTGCAGGTCAGGCAGCCGAGCACGGCTAGCCAGCTGAAGATTACATTCATCCTCTCATATTGAAGTATCATTTGAACTATAGTTAGTTTACTACCAGCGATATTTGTAGCTGGTCCACTTTCTCTTGTCCCCATCCAAGAGACTGAATGCTGGGTTGTTTTGTGGAACCGGGGATTGAACTCAGGCCCTTGCACTTGCCAGGCAAGCACTTATTCTACTGAGCTATCTCCCCAGCCCTGAATGTGGGGTTTTTGAGCTGAGCTACGTTCCCAGCCCTTTGTTTAAAAACAGTTTTTGGAGACAGCATCTCAGTAAGATTCTAAGTGAAGTGGGCTGGGCTCTAACTGGCAATCTTTCTGCCTTAATCTGCAAGAGTGCTGGGATTACTGGCATCTGTCATCACATCCTACAAGATCTGATTCTAAATTAATTTATGTGGCTGTTACCAGGCTTTTATTGTCATGTAGGTCTATTTATAGACTTTCGGAGTCTCCTCACAACATAGTATTTGATGGGAGGTAGCAGGCCAAGGCATGGTCTTTTACTCTCCAAAGAGATATAGCATCATTTCTACCATATCCCACACATTAACAGCAAGGCATAGAAATTATGCTTTTTATCTATCAAATATACAGTCACTGAGTTATTCATAATACATTTTTATTATTAAAAGTCCATGACAGCCGGGCGTGGTGGCGCATGCTTGTAATCCCAGCACTCGGGAGGCTGAGGCAGGAGGATTGTTGTGAGTTCGAGACCAGCCTGAGCTGCAAAGTGAGCTTAAAGCCAGCCTGAACTGCATAGCGAGACCCTGTCTCAAAAAGACAAAAAAAAAAAAAAAGACAAAAAAAAAAAAATGTCCATGACATAAGTAGTTGTAGCTTGTAGTGGTTGATGCATTGTGTCAATGCATTGAGAAGTTTAGAAGTTTAATTAAGTGACTCAGCAGGGAGCCAGGATGCTTAAGTTTGTAAATATCCTCATGCTGTGCAAGAGGAGCCACGGACATTGTGTGAGCTCTACACCCCCAGCCCAGGGTGGCTTGTTCACAATACAAGGAGGAGAGAGAAGCCTGCTAGAATCTGCAGCTGATGCCCTTCCCTTTGCTCTTGGTTGTTCTCCGCTGTCACGAACAGCTGCCCCCTGCCATGTGCCACTCTGTGT
>PVKA01024941.1:0-33589 GCA_004027165.1 Ctenomys sociabilis
CTTTTTGGATGTTGTAGTCAGAGAGAGTCCGACCATCCTCCAGTTGTTTGCCGGCAAATATCAGACGCTGCTGGTCAGGTGGAATGCCCTCCTTGTCCTGGATTTTGGCTTTGACATTCTCGATGGTGTCACTAGGCTCAACTTCGAGGGTGATGGTCTTGCCAGTCAGGGTCTTCACAAAGATCTGCATCTCTGCGTCTGCCGCTCGGTCGCCGCGTTGAAGAGAAAGAGGGCGACGGAACCGGAAACCGCCCGTTCACCGCTCTGTTGTTTGATTTTATAAATACTTTTATTTTATTTTCCTTTCTCCCTCCCAGGCACTCTACCCACCTATAAATACTTCTAACAACTGATTACAGTTGCACAAAAGAGATTTAGAATGATTATAATAGAAGCATTATAAACTTGTCTAAGATAACCAAAACTAAAAATCTTTAATGAGAATTTTAAAAAAAGATACTGAATTTCAAAACAAGATGATGGAAATTAACAATGGTTGTTGTTCAGATGCATTTTAGAAGCAATGGAAGTTTTGACACAATTTGTGGTCCAGAATGTAAAATGTTAACAGACTTTACAGCTTTTAGGAGACATTTTACATTAACACTGAATATTGCTTTTACCCTACTTTGCCTAAGTGACCTCTTTTTTTTTTTTAATCTTTTATTTATTTACTTATTTGGTACAGGGTCTCACTATACAGCTTGGACTCATAGTGAACCTCTTATCTCAGCCAGATGTCCATCAACTGAGGAATGGACAAAGAAAATATGGTATTTTTGCACAATGAGGCATTATTAAGCCATAAAACAGAATAAATTTGAGTCTTTCGTCAGTAAGACAAACTCTTCTGGGGAACATACTCTTCAGTGGAATAAATCAGACCCACATGTGCAAACACTGTAGTGTCTCCTTAGTGTGAGAACCTGAAAAAGAAAAATGGAATCTGAAAGGTACAATAGATACTGGGAAAATGGAATAAACTTATTCAAAAAGAAAGAGTTATGGAGTTGAGGAGAAGCACAGAGTAGTGAAGAACAGTGCACCAGTCCATGCACCAGGAGTGGGGGAAAGAGATTTATCTATGTATGTAAGCAGGATGGTTCAGACAACTGTACTGTGCATTTCTGCTGGTCTATAGAAAGGAGCAGTTAATGCTTACTTTATTTCATCTCCTTTTTTCACTTATTTGTACTTTTTCTCTTCTTAATTTCTTGTACATTTCTTTCTTTTTCTTCCAATTTTATTCATTCATTTATTTATTTGTTATGTATTTAGTACAGGATCTACCAGGTCTTGCTACACAGGTCAGACTCATAATGATCCTCCTGTTTTCAGCCTCCCAAGCTCTAGGATTGCAAAATGCACACCACCATGCCCAGTCTCTCTTCTTCTAATTTTACATGCATTTATCTGGTAAAATGAATAATGGATTTGAAGGCAACACTTATACTATCACCTCTGATTAGAACCATCTCAAGGCCAGGTTTAGTGTCCCGTGTCAGGATTTGTACAAGCCATGACACAATGAACAGTATATGCAAGGTCAGCAGTAAGAACCTCTGCTATTGTAGAGTTAACAATTGCAGATCTTTAAGTATGTTCTTAGAGGCAATTGACTCATCTTGTACCTGTAATGAGATTTTACTGTGTTTCACCATTTATATATATTTTTTCCTATGTGTTTGCATTTAGAGACTCCTAACTTGGCTTAGTAGAACTAGGATGGGCTTACTATTTCTGTACACTGTATCTTTGTCTCCCTAAAATAGGTTTTAATTCCTTCTGGTTTGTCATATTCGTGACTTCATTAAGTCACAAATATGATTAAATATGTGTGGGTGATAGAACAATGCATTTTATTTATAAAGTAAGCTCACAGAAATACTGGTTTTAAGGTTTGATGATCAAAATGGAATTTATGAACCAATCATATTTGAGTATATTCCATTTTTATATTTTGGAATATGGCATACTATTGAGGCAAGAGCTTAGGAGATGTAATGAAATTTGTTTGGTCGATATGATAATTAATTATAGAGCTACAGATGAATGTGGGATTTATTCAACTAGACTCTAAAATACTAAGGCTTTGATTTGACTGAGAAAAATGAATAGACTGTACAGTAAATTTGATAGCTAAAATTCTGTGCATATGTTATGGTTTGTGTCTAGTTGTCCCTTCAAATCCTCGTGTAGTGATGGGATGGCTTCTGGAGTTTTAGTTTTTAATGTTTTTATGTATTTAGTACAGGGTCTACAGGGTCTCACTACGTAGACTGGGCTCATAGTGATTCTGTTTTCAGCCACCCACGTGCTGGGATTATGGGCGTGCACCATCATGCCCAGTCTCAATTGCCATCTCAGCACGCCCCAAGGGCGGGGCTAGCATGGTATGCTGGGATTGAACCTCAGCTCCTGTGCTCTGTCTAAGCAGGCACTTTAGTATGTGTAGCTATCTGCCCGGCCCTAAAAACCCTGTGTTGTAAGGTTTTTTTTTTCTTATTTTACATACTATGTTATTTTCATTTTCTGTTTTTGTTTTTGTAGTGGGAACTGATGCTTGCCAGGCAGACACTGTGCAGCTGAATTATCTCCCTAACTGATTGGTTCTTGATCCAATGCTGGGGTTGCAGGTGTGAGTGCTACAGCAAGCTCCTGGGGGGAATCATTTGCATTACAATGTAAGAAGGGGGTAGAGGCCAGCTAGCTGCCGAGCAGCTGCCATTCCCCTTGCTCTTGGTGCTTTTCCACCACCAGGGGGTGCTACTCTGTGCGGCCATGTGCAACTTTGCCTTGGAGCCAGCTGAGTATGGACTGAAACTTCCACTAACTGTGAGCTACATAAACTGGGTCTTCCTTCATTTTGAGTGTCGAGTATTTGTCCTAGCAATGAGAGAAGAGTAACTGAGACAGCATATATAGTCTTAAGTATGACTAATTGAGTGCTTTTCCAAAAATGACTCATACTAGTAAAAGAGTAGTCTAGTCACTTAGATATGAAAATAGCTATAAGGCAATAGAAAAAAATACAGTATGTGTTTAAATAAAAATTTTATCACAGTAAAAGACATATTACCATGAACTGTCCTTAAAATCTTCCCTTTCACTTTGAACATACTTATCCCATTGTTCATATGACATACTTATCCCATTGTTCATATGAAGCGGTTCTGGAAGTTCTTTTATTTTGTTTTAACTTGAATTTTTGTGTTGCCTTGATGTCCTGAATCAATAACAAATGTTTACCTTTTATGGTTATTATGACTTTGGGAAACAACCAGAAGCTGCACAGGGTCAGATCTGGGACAGTACCTGGGCACGTTTTCACAAGCTTGCCTTGGAAAGCATGTGACAACAGCACTTACCCTATTTTTTAAAGCACATTTTGTATACACAAAAGAAAACTTTCAGAACTACTTCAGAAAGTAACAAGAATAATGGACAAGTGTATTTGAAGCAGAGGGATACATTAAAAGGGTGATTAATAGCACTGTGTTCTCTATTCTAATAAAAATTTAACTTAAATATTCACCATACTTTCGGTCATCACTTGTACAAAATGAAATCATGTGTTGACTGAGTGCTCAATAACTCTTCCAAGTTTAGAAGAAGGATTTCAAATTTTTGACTTTGGACTGTGCCCCTTATACCCTGTTTACCAGAGAAAACTGCTAGTGGGTGAGAAGAAGGAGGAAATAAAAAGGAGGAGGAGGAAAGAAAGAGAAAAGAGAAGGAAAAGAAAAAGAAGAAGGAAAAGAAGGAAGAGGAGGAAGGCAGCAGGTGGAAGTGGAGGATGAGAAATAAACTCACTCGTATACTCCAGAGAGCTGTATTTCAGAACACTTTTCACATCTCAGAGATGAAGTGAGCACACCTTCCAAATCTGAACTTAATGGAATTCAGACAGTGAAAATTACTTCCCAAAAGACATAAAAATAGTTTTAAGTAAAAGCATTACCAAGATTCACCTTGACAGGGTGACAAATGTTTATTGAATTTATTAGTCGAGCTTTTATCACTCAATTCAGTCTAACAAGCAATTCAAACCTTTCCACCCATATTCTTATACTATTGAAAGAGAAAAATGCTTGGTCTTGGAATTCTGGGTAAGTAATGGTTGAATCCAAGACTTGATTTGTTGAACTAGAGTGAAGTGGATTAGCTGCTGTGACTCTTCAGTATGATTTACTCAGATGTACTGGTATTTAAATAAACATCCAAATAAAAAACACATAGTAATAATGTTGCTAAAGTATTTACAAGACTCTTAGGTTTCTCTAGGGAAGTATAATCACTTATCAAGAAAAAAATCACTAGCATTTTCAATGCTAGTCTAAAAAACACCATGGCTGCTGTATGTGAGTAACATGCAATTTTTAAAAATGGTGATATCCAGGTCTGCATCTTTAGATGGTCTGATTTAATTGATTAGGGAGAGGGCCTTTACATGGTTTTGTTTTTTAAATGTTCAGAAATTTCTAATACACCATCACGGCTAAGGCAACCTAAACCATAGGGCAGCACACAAGAAGAGTTGAATGTGAGAAAATTTGATTTAGATGCTGATTTATGGATTTTACCAGCTTATTTCAAAAAAGTATGTGCAACACTTAATATGTGGTTATTTCCTTTTTTACTTGCTTCATTCTCTGCATCTTATATATATTCATACTTTTGATAAAATTTTGAATTACAAATATGGGAATTATTTACAGTATATAGTTTAAAACTATGGGGTTGTTTTAAAAGACAAAATATAGAATATTTTCTGAATTAAACTGAAGAAACATTTTAAAAGTATTTTCTTCAGTGCTTTCTGGAATGATACAAGGAAGAACATTTGTTGGGAGTGGGAAGTTTGTTGGCCATTGGCTAGGCGACAGTTTTCACAATGAAGAGACATGCATACAACAACATTAAAATGCTAGGGCTTGTCTCTCGAATTCCATATGTAAGTTTTACAATCAAACAGTCGTAAAACCCTCAGGGCTATAGGCTGCTCAGAGCTATCTGGATGCGCAAAATCTACTTGAATGAAGGTAAATGCACTTAAGTTATTTTCAGGACATTGTAAGTAATATGAGACATTTTGTCATTATGAAACTGTCATACCCATAAAGAAGTTGGGTATCATATTTTTCTTCACTGTTACTATTATTTTTGTCGTAGGTCACGAAGACATACGAAGTAGTAAGGAAAATGGTGACTTGTACCTGTGTACTTCCTCTGTCCTTCAGCTCTGCCATTCCTGTGTTGTGACCCCACAGCAGCCTATTAGTATAAATCTTATAGTTAACAGGGATATAAAAAAGGTGCAGATGATTTGGAATGAGTAACAAAAGATCTGCTATGTAGGGAAGAAGTATGTTGAACCAGTAGATCACTCCCGCTCCCGATAGTATACTCCTTATTATCTTAACTGTAGTGGCAAAGAAGCAATTTAGCTATTAAAAGAGTCACTGTTAGCTAACAAACAAGAAATTCTACTGTGTCATATGCTCCACAGTCTAATCATTGGATGATTGAAAAGGGTAATGATTCTTCTGTCTTGTGACTCATCGTATTGAGAAGGAAAACTACAGCCGTCCACGTGAAAATAAAGATCTTCGGTTATATGGGGCTCGCTACCCAGACCCGTTGCTTAGTGTAGCTCAGTTTTCTTTAATCAAGGCTGAATACAAAGGACTTATAACCCTTTTTATTTACATTTTTAGGCTCTACAACATTGAAATGATATCCTTGGTGTTGTAAACGTATGCTTATTGCTTTATGTTTACTTGCCCTTTATTTCCAATTATATTATGATGTTTAGGAAAGAAATAAAATTCTCCAAGTTGTACCCAGCACAGATAAAGTTCATAAATTGCCTCCTCATTAAACCTGCATATTTATATATTTCATTTGGAGAATGATTTTATTGACTATAAAATATGTACTTATTCATTTTCCCACAAATGCACAATGGCATGTATTACTAACCTATAATTAAATAATGGGATTAGAAAGTGATGTATATGTGTGAGGACATAGCTCAGTAGAATAAGTGCTTGCCTGGCAAGTGCAGGGTGCTGAGTTCAATCTCTGGTACTGTGAAAAAATAAAAAGAAAAAAAGTAATGCACAATGGGCCCTTCCTATCTGTGGGCACTGTGTTCCTAGATTGAATGAACCACAAATCAAATATATTTGAAAAATAAAGTGTATCTCTTACTGAAAATGCACAGAACTTTTTTTCCCTGATGTTATTCTCTAATCAGTACTGTTTAACTCTTTACACAGCATTTTCAATGTATCACAGATGATCTAGAGATCTTAGGTAGGCTAATTCCTAAGTTGTTTTTTTTTTTTTTTTTTTTTTCATTTTTCTTGATGCTACTGAGAATTTTATTTTCCTAATTTTTTCCTCAGTGAGCTCACTATTGGTGTACAATACCACTATGGATTTTTGTATGTTGACTGCATATTTTGCCACATTAATAAATTTGGTTTTTAATTCTAGAAGTCTTTTGGTAAAGCTTTCTGGGCCTTCTAGCCAGAAACATTCTGTGTAATATTATGAGCAAAACAAAGATGTCCATTATCACCATTCCTGCTCAGTATAGTACCTGACACATTAGCCAGTGCAATCAGTTAAGAGAAAGAAAGAAAGAGATGCACAGATAAGAAGAAAGAGAATTATCATTATTTTCAAATGACATGAACTTTTACACAGAAGTCATGGTCCCAACTAGCTATGACTTTACGGGTGGTGGGCATGTGAACTCCACATCTATGCAGCACTGTGTAAATCTTTGGAAAACATTCAGATGAGGAATACCTGTGAAGTAGCCAGCCGCTGGACAAGGCCATCATGAAAGAGAAATAATATATAAATCCAGTTTTCCATACTTCCAAAAGAAAAGTGCTTTAAAATTTCACACTTCTGGTAATAATTCTTTCAAAATGCTGTTTTTTTTTTTAAATAGGAAAAAGATATTTGGATGTTTGGAGAAGAGTTTGATCCAATTCTCTTTCTCGGTTAAGGAGTAAATATTTACTCTTGCCTTACTTATATGCTTTTCTGCCTTCTTCATATGAGCAGGCATATTGTGCTTCTAGGATTGATATGTGAGCACACAGTAATTATTCTGGCCTTCAATTTTCTATTGGACAGATCCTACAAGCCTGAGATTTTCAATTACCACCTCAAGAAGCGGAGCCATCATTAAATCTGACCCTTTCCTAATATTGGGAAGGTAACAAATAACAGAGCACAAAGATACTGAGAATTAGAGAGTTAGTCCCAGAACTCTGCTTCAATCCTTCAGCCTTCCCTTTTCCTTGGTGCAGGAAGGGTTTTGATCATCATGAACTAGGGACGTTTGAGTCAATCTTCAGTTATTTATGCAGCCATTAATTTGATTAAATTGGTGGTTTTTCATCCTAAAATTCTAGATTTACACCAGCTCCTCAGACTCATAAAATTGATAAAGCATTCCTTTGGGGTCAGCTTTAATGATTCCTCCAGTTCTTGAAGAGGTTAGTACTAGAACTTGATATCAGTACAATATATCACTTCTACTGCTAATGTTGGTGCCATCTTATCTTAACCAGTAGTCTAGACTTGCTACATTGCCCTATTTTTAAATAATTCTTCCTATATTCGAAAAAAATGTATTTATGTGTTTATCTCACCTTATATAACAGATATTTCATGCTAAGTAAGTACTTCTGAGCAAAACAAAAATGTTTTTGTTATTCAGAAATTCTGATATTGGCCTCAAGATAAATCACAGAAGGAGGCTACTGATACCCCAAATATATGATACATCATAAAGAAAGGCGTTAGAAGGGCCCTTTTCACCTATGCCAGTAGCATAGAAGGTTTGTCTGCGCATATCAGTGATTTCATCTATTCTTTTCTAAGAAAATCCAGTATTCCTGATTCAAATCTAGTTTTAGCTCTATCGTTCATACCTTCATTGCAAGGCAAGTTATAGATCATTTTAGGTCATAAAATCAAGCTCTTAAATTTGCTAGCTGGATGAGCAAATTTAAGAAGGTTGAAATCATGCTAAGTATTTTCTCCCAACACAATGGGAAAAAAATCAACAAGGGAAACTAGAAAATTCAAAATGTGTGAAAATGAAACACATTTTCAACAATCAATGGGAAAAAGAAAAATCAAAGGGGAAATTAGATAATATATTGAGTTATAGTATGTTTCAATCTTCCTAAAAGTGTTAATAATTGCTGTGTAACCTAACACATGAGAGGTCCTAGGATTCTATATTCACTTAATGTGAAGCTATTTCTTTTCTTTTTTCTATTTCCTTTTCTTTTACTGGTACTAGAGATTATATCCAGGGCCTGCCCATTGAGCTATCTACCTTCCTAACCTTTACAAAATTTTTATTTTGAAACAAGTTTATGCTAAGTTGCCCATGTTGGGTTTGAACTTGTGATCCTCTTGCCCCAGATTCCTATATTCTGAGATTAGAAATAGCACCACCATGCCTTGGTGAAAAGAATATATTTTCAGCTGTAGCTGGGAGGAGTAATTTGTGTAGGTCCACTTGGTCTACAGTATTGTTCAAGTCCTCTGTTTCTTTGTTCATTTTCCACCTAGTTGGTCTATTCGTTGTTGAAAGTGAGGTATCAAAATCTCCCGTTCCTATTATTTCACTATTTCTCTTTGCAGAGAGTGCATGCTCCGCTCTCTTCTTCCCTCCAGGAAAAATTTGTGAGCTGTGCTGCTCTCTTCAGGCGCTGCCTCTGCCACTGCTGCAGGCCAACGCAGAAACTGGAAGGTTCGTACCTGCTTCAAGGCAGTATTTCTTGCTTTTTGGCTCAACTAGGGCTCAACTGCATCTTCTCATCTGGCTTCTGGATCCCTCTTAAAAGTATCCCAGTTTCTATATCATTGTTCAATTGGTATTTTATGGGAGAGTAAGGCCTGGGACTCCTGATACAAGATCCAACTTAATACTTTTCTTACCTTTAACACCAGCTTATAAAAATTTCCAGAACATCTTTGCACAAGTCACTTCAGTGATTTTTAAAAATCCTTCTAACATGTTGCTTATGCTACCAAATAAATTATTTTCCAACTCCAAATATCTTTCTCTTCCTCAACATGATACTGTTATAGAAGATTCATCTAATATATTAATTCTTTTGAAAAGTATTTTTCTTGGCATTGAAAACGTTTCTTACAACAGCTATAAACATTATTTCAAAATGAAACAAAAGTGCTGGGGATGTAACTCGGCGGCACGGCACATGCCTGGCAAGCACAAGGCCCTGAGTTCAATTCCCAGTACAAAAAAATAGGCTAAGATGAAATAAAGCTAGAGACGACTAAACACATATGAAGTGGATACCTGAACACAGGATGAAAAGGCTGCAGGAGCCTTTTTATAGCCAGGATTTTGCACACCACAGAAATAACCATTATACAGAGCAATGCTGAAGCCACAATACCTGAAATTATCTCTCTTTACTCCATTACTAACCACCAACCTCATATAAGCTAACTAGGAAGCAGGACTCAAGATACAGTTAAGTGGTTGCCAACAAATAACACAAGCACTGCACTGAGAGATGATTCAAGCTGTATGGACAGTTAAGTTTGGAAATATTAAAAAAAATATATGAGGAAAAAAGGATAAAGAGTTAAGAACACTAACTCCCAGAAAAGAAAACTTCTTAGGTAGAATATGTTAAATTAAATAGCAACTGCTCCCTACTTATAGAATTTGAGGATATTTCCACAGGTTAAGTAACAGATTTTCTTATGAACCCCGAGCAGCTGATTTTCTTTAAACTCTGCATTACAAATCCTAAACTCCATTTGGTTATTCTAAGTTTATAGGGTCACCTGTGAAAGATGACCACCCGGTAACTCAAAAAGTTCCCAGTCCTGCTTATGAGTTATAAAAGACAAAGACCAAGACAACAAAGTAGCCTGGCACCCCCTTTATGGGCTGCCTCCCAACCAGGACCTTTGTCCTTCTCTTATATTTCCAAGAAATACTTCCCCTTTACCCTTCTTTCGATCCATAGTTTTATTGTTTGAGTTTGGGAATCCCTGGGCTCAGTCTGTGTGATGGTAGCTGTCTCAGTATTAAGAATCATTCATTCTAGATCCTAACCTTAAAGTATCTTGAATAAGTAAATCAGTGGTTTCCCAAGTATTCTGCAGAGGTGCTACATATGTCTTTATAAAATATTATTATTATTTTACTTTATAACAAATTCAAAATTTCAAAAGGGAAAAGAAAAATGTTCCCACGAAAGCATATTATCAAATTTTACCACTTTATTTGGTAAGTAAATATATTGAAATACATAATTACTAATAAATATATGTCCTAATTTGATATGTTTTTACAAATTAGACTTCATGTAAGTTTTCTTTTCTTTTCTAAACAATAAATTAGACATTTTGAAAACATCCTCACTGTGAGTAAATTTTGTGTTATGTTTTGTTGACTTGAAACAGAAAGTTAAAATTTAACTTCTCATGTCTCCTGGAAGGTAGTACAGTTAGTAGTTATGAAATTGAAGCCTTGTTTTTTTTTTTTTTTTTAAACGCACTTAGTGTAGGGTCTACAAGGTTTCACTATGTAGATCAGACTCACAGTGACCCTCCTCTTTTCAGGCTCCCAAGAGCTGAGATTACAGCGCGCTGCCACCACCCAGCCTCTGTTGCTGTTCAGAGCGCCCAGGGGACAGGGCCAGCTTGGCTTGTGGTGCTTGATTGGAGGTTTTTTGTTTTTGGTGAAACCTGGGATTGAACTCAGACCCTTATTCTACTGAGCCATCTCCCTGGCCCCGTGATTGGAGCTTTTCATGGATTTTGCTCTATCCAGGAGGATTCAGTCTCACGTTGTCAGTAGAAGTCTGTTTCTCTGGATGCACCACGTGGACCACGGTCCCATTGCAACAGCGTGGAGAGAACGGGCACAGCTGGCCAGGAAACCTCACTGAGGGGACCTCCCTGCCTTGGGCATGTCTGCGGAGGGCTAGCGGGCTCTGATGGCCAGAGACAGGTCAGCGAGTAGGGCTACTAGTTGTCTATATGGTGTTTGCACGTGCGTGTACTGTACATGCATGTGCACATGCCTTAGTGGTACAGGTGTGTGTGTGTCCACGTGCATGCGCAAGCATAAATGGGGAGAAGAGGGCAGGAGAGGAAGAGGAAAAAAAAATTGAGGGGGTGAGCAGGTAGTAATTTGCTTGAGCATTTGACCCAGTCTCCACTGATCTTTCCCTAAATATCTTCCTATTATTTTAATGATAGCTATTGGTTTCTGGTACATGGATTGTACTCTAGGTTTAATAAGAAGACTCAGTCAGTTCCCCAATACATTTTCAACTTAATCATTTTTCTTTTTTTTGTCTTTTTGAGACAGGGTCTCACGATGCAGTTCAGGCTGGCCTTAAGCTCACTTTGTAGCTCAGGCTGGTCTTGAACTCACAACAATCCTCCTGCCTCAGCCTCCCTAGTGCTGGGACTACAGACATGCGCCACCACGCCCAGCTTCAACTTAATCATTTTTGTCGGTAGATACCACTTCAGCAAAGGTTTTGTGCAGCGAAGAAGCAAGTTTTTAAAAAAATTGTTCACACAACTATTTTACGTCAAAGATATGTAACAATAAATCACAACTTCTAATGAACATTAATTATAAATAAAACAGCTAATATATATTATATATCATATATAAATAGTGATTGGGAAAACGTTTTGGATAGACATTTGAAAATATCTACAGGACTTGGAGAACACCAAAATTATGTACTAGATAGCTTTTAAGCAATAAGTTGAATAATAGATTTATTAGAATTTCAAGTTGATTGTGTTATACACTGCCAAGAAGGAAGAAAATGTTTTATGTCTAACTTTTCATTTTAGTCAAAAATATATACTGATGCAAGTATATTTCATGTCACATCAAACATTTTCCTTAAGGAACTTTCACTGTGATTCAACTTCCTCAAAAAATAAGAGGTTTTTGTTGTTACATAATTTGTGTCATGTCGTTCTTTCCTCATCATGTAATGCTTTTCTTGCCAAGTGATTAGGATTAAATGCTATTTTGTTTTGTGTTTTGGAACGGCGTTCCATATTGTATTGATCTAGGAAATGTATAATGAACTAAATACCACCTATTAGAATGCTCGGGATTAAATAAAGAACACTAAATATTAGTGAAGATGTGAAATAAAGGAAACCCTGTGAAGGACATTGCATTAGGGAAAATATAATAATACATAATTAAGTCCTGAAGTGCATACCTGTTATTTTTTATCCCCCTAATATCATCCGGTTGGGGGAACTGGTATTTCTGCGTCTTGACGTTGGATGTGTTTGGCATACATTCTGACCTCCTGTCTCAGTTATTCTTTTTTCCTCATTGCTGGGACAAAATACCCAACACTCAAAATGACGGTGGAAGGCTCATAGTTTGTGGAGTTGATATGACATTAGAAATGGTACACATTTAGAAGACCAAGAGGACAGGTAGAGGCAGAGCGGCGCACGCCAGAGGGCAGCAGTTCATGGCAGCGGATAACAGCAAAGAGCGAAAAGGGAGGAGCAGCTGCAAGCCCCTCTCCTCCTCACATCTGTATGCAGATCACCTGCTGCGGGGCTAGTCCAGCACTCACACCCATAATCCCCACATTGGATCATGAATTAGTCACAAACTCTATCTGCGATCTGAGCAACTACATTGAAGATAGCAATGTATAATCCAAAAACCATGCTTGAATACCTGTCCTCTTGGTCTTCTAAATGTGTACCATTTCTAATGTCATATCAATTACTACTATGCTCTCCTTAAAATAATCTTTACAAAGGTAAAAGAGCAAAGAAAGATAAGAACAAAAATTTAAGATTTGTTTATTTTTTAATAATTTTATTGAGAAACAAATAGCAACGAGACAGTAAGATTTCTAGAAAATAGGCAGTAACATTCAATCCTATGTCGAATCTTACATAACTATATCTGTTAATTTGAGCAACAGGTTTGATGAGAGAAATAGATAATGTACCAACCATTGTTACTCAGCTACTCTTGTTTTGAAAATCTGTAGCAATATGTATTGCTGTATGTTACCCTGTTTCTTATGTTTGCTTTTGCTTTTGTTTTTACTCTTCAAAATAAAATAAATTTATGGGAAAAAATTCTAGAAGGCACCTCAATGGCTATATGAGACTCTGGGGGGACACCCAGACACATCCACAACACCTCCCCTCCCGCAGGTGGGAAAAGTGCACTGTGTCTACAGGCATAGGGACTAACGTAGCAGTAAACATTTGCTCATAGCTAAGTCAATAGGAATCTTTGAGGGAGAGTCAGTCTTGTTTCTTTCTCTGTCATGATGAACGCTCAACATATTCTAGATTTTGACTGCTCCAATCAATTTGCCATTACATAAGAAAGGTCCTTGTCAGGCAGAAAATTCTGAGAGATAGAACTCCTATTGTGGTGTTGAATTTCAGCACAAAGCCAGGATATAAAGTTCTATTGAAAAACTCACACCTGTTTAGCTGCAAGAGTAATAGAAGAATATCTAATTACAAGTTCACAAATAATTTTGAGGGGGAAATTAACTACTGAGAATAATCTTTCCAAAAATTCTTAAGTATAAAACTTTTAACTTAAAAAATTAATATAAGCCAATAAGCAAAACAAAAACAAAAACAAAAAATCAATCAAACAAACAAAAAAACAAACTGTAAGGACTTCAATAAGAAACACAAACAGTAAAAAATAAAAACAGTTAATATTTACATGGTGACTGTGATTTGCTTGCATTAGAAATTTTAAAAAATCAAATTTAAAGCAATTTTCTCCTAACAAATCAAATACATTAACATTACAAAATTCAATGTTGACAAGTTTTCTAAACATATGTACCCTTCAAACATTTCTGGAGCTGGCAAGATAGCTCAGTGGACTAAAGTGCCTGCTTAGGCAGGTGCAGGGACCAGGATTCAATCCCCAGAGTGCTATGCGGGCCCCGCCCCCAGGGGGCGCTGAGAAGGTGACTCAGATTGGACGTGATGGCATGCACCTGTAATTCCAGTGCTTGGGAGGCTGAAAAGAGGAGGATCACTGTGATTTTGATCTATGTAGTGAGACTCTGTAGACCCTGTACAAAATACAGAAAAAAACAGATAAAAACAAAAAAACATTTCTGGTACTACAAAAGACAAAGATTTGAGTAAAAAATCACAATTATCTATGATAATATATTGGGAAATGGCTAAGTAAATAGATAATTTATTTTGGGGTGTTATTTGGGGTAGGATTTAATTTTATTCCTTGCAGTGTAGTTAATTGTGCCAAATCTGTTTGTATAGCTTCGGGGGTCTTCAACGAGGCATCCCACCTCTTATATTTGTCTCTTCACTGTGTCATGCTAATATCCAGACTTGAAGAGACAGTTATAGAATGAGTCTTGATATTGGATAGGAACACTTGTTTATGGTTTATTTTGTTTCAACACTTCAGCTGTTTCCCCCTTCTAAAGCAATATACATTTTAGAAACATCTTATTGCAGTAACTCTGTAGATCTTTCCTTAATATTTTGAATCAAATTAAATTTATGGATGCATTTGAGAGAAGTGACGTCTTTTAGATAGTAACACTTCACATCTAGAAACATGATATATGTCTTCAGATATTTGAGTATTTTTAAATGTATTTACATATGCATACATATTGATATCTACTATCTATAACAGAGTCTTTCAACTTTTGTTAGATTTATTTCTTTTTTCTGTGGTACCAGGGACTGAACTCAGGACCTTGCACTTGCCAGGCAAAAGCCTATTTTACTGAGCTATCTCCTCCTCCTCTAGATTTATTTCTTGAAGCGCCATGGTAAGCCTTTGGCATATGTGCTATGATGGGCTTTATGTATCTTTGAAAGCTTTAAAAAGTTCACTATCACCAGCTTATGGGAATGTTATGATTCAATTATTATTCTAAATGTATCTGAAGACATTAGCTTTCTGGGTTTTTTTCATCGTATCACCAAATTTATAGGAAAGTCCCAGAGGTTAGTCATATTTTTAATTGGAGACAATAGAAAATTCCATCATTAACAAGCCTGCATGAAACATAAAAATGCTTATAAAAATATGCACATCATTTCTACACTTTGAAATCCTGCAGAGTACAGAGAATATCTCTAATAAACAACTTTTTTTAAAAAGTCAGCATATACTAGTAACACAACAGTAAGATTCATTCTGGTGTTCTGGTACATGTACTGAATACATTTGGATTGTTTTTGTCACTGCTAGCCTTCTCTCCCTTTCCTCCAAAGCAACTAATTTTGTATATTGATGTTTTTATTTTTTAGATATGGTCTTACTGCGTAGTTCAGGTCAGGCTTAAACTCACTGTGTAGACCAGATCAATCTCAAATTCACAGTGGTCTTTTGGCCTCAACCCCCTGAGGGCTGAGATTACAGGTGTGTACCACCATACCTGGCTTGTGTACTGCTCTTATACCCAATAATCTCTAAGAACCAAATAAGTGTTCATGTTTTCCTTACATTAAGGAGCTGACTATGGGGCTGGGGAGATGGCTCAGTGGAATAAGCGCTTCCCTGGCAAGCGCAAGGGCCTGAGTTCAATCCCCAGTTCTGCAAAAAAAAAAAAAAAAAAAAAAAACGATATAAGGTATAAGGCGCTGACTAGCAACTTGGTAGTGTGAAATTGGCAGATGTAATTCAGAACATGAGTGTGGGTTGAGAAGAAGGCAAACAAATGGATCAGCCCCATCCTCTCCAAAACCTGGTAATATGGAACCACGACGTACTTCCCTGGAATGCTACCTGTCCCAGAAGAGTGGATTCTTGAATCTTGTCACAGACATGAGGCATGTGGACTTCCAGCAACCTTCCTTCTGAGATACTTACACAGTTCCCAGCTGTGAAGACTTCAAATTATTGTTTAAGTCATATTTTCCCTGGAAACCTATTGGTCATAGCTTAAAACCAGTTTCTAGGATCCTTAATCCAATCACTTTTGCAATACATTTTTATCATATATAAGCCAAAGGAATTGAAAGTCACACTTTCAAATAGCACAGTACAATAAATATATCATTTTGTTAATGATAAGTTTTTACTTTTTTCCTCTGAAATTGCATATGAGGTTTCTGTACTGTTGCTATAATTTTTCTCATATTTTCTCTTCAGAAGCAAAACTAGGTTGCTTAAGGATACTTTAAATTTCCTATCACTGGAAGTGTTCCTGGATAAAAAAGTGAGCACTTGGTTAAGAAATTTAAGAGTCAAATCGTTTTCCTAAAGAATGTCTTACAATGGCTAGTGTAAAGTTCTTCTAACCTGAAGGTAGATGTTTGTGAAAGAAAATCAATCTAATTTTTACCTTTACAGCTATCTACACCCTTTTGGCTTTATAATTGTTCTTTATGAGTGTGGGGGTGCATTTAACTCCCTTTTCTTCTCTATTAGTAAGTAGATCGACATACAAAATAGTCCAAATGTTCCAGATTTCAATATGACTTCATTTTAAAGACTGGTGGTCTAGACCAAAAAAGTAAGTACAGTCTGATGAACGGCAACAATCTTCTTTCTGCACAAATTCTTGTTGAGTTATACAAAATCTGCTTGGGCTGGCCACTTCACTGAGTAAGAAAACTGAAGTCCAGGAAGCTGGCAACCCAATACACTATGGTTATCTGGGAGGAGGCAGCATGTGTCTATCTTATTAATATGTGAAAATAATTTTTTTCCGTTGATGCAT
Organism: Ctenomys sociabilis; assembly: GCA_004027165.1. Lineage (NCBI taxonomy): Eukaryota > Metazoa > Chordata > Mammalia > Rodentia > Ctenomyidae > Ctenomys > Ctenomys sociabilis. Next base: position 16,782 of record PVKA01024941.1, read on the forward strand.
TTTTACTTTCAAGCAAATTAAGACACTAGTCTTAGGAGTAGAACTTTCAATGGAAAATTGTAATAAATTGGCTGATGGCAAAGCTTTCAGGCTTCAGGAAAAACTACTGAGATTGTACAGTGAGGAGACTGAGCCACCAGGTAGCCGGTTGTGAGGAAGGCTGCCTCAGAAAACAGGTGTTAAAGTTACATTTCTTGGCTTATAGGTCTTGCTTTATCTTGGTCTTAACCATCGAACAGAAAAGTATATAAACAAGGGATAAAAAGTAAAGCCATAATAATATGCTGAGCTCTAAAAGGCTCAAGTTAATTTCTGACATTGCCAGTCCTACTGATAACCCACTACTATTATGGACTGCTGGACTATATCACATTATTTTGCTGAATTCATGCACCTACAATATTTGAATGGCAGTGGAATACCCATCTCTGACAAAGCTAAACAAAAAGGGGCATATAGATGAAGGACCATTTTGTATCTGTATACACAAAATAGGATAGATATACAGCTACTTTCCCTTAATTCAATGAGGAGAAAGATTTGTACTAATAGTGTTTGGACAGGATATCATGTCTACAACTTCTACTGTGAATAACTACTATGAAGACAACAATACACAATGCATTAATTATTATAACTCTCCTACTAATCTGTTTTGAAACTGTCTCATTGCTATTTGTTCCTTAACAAAATTGATAATAAGAAAAAGAAAACAGGTGTAGTGGGTTCACAAATGGTCAACTTGTAACACACATCTGAATGGAATCAGTGTAGTTCTGGGTGTGGGCGGCCACCTTAGGATTGTTGCCAACAGCATAAAGGAGAATTAGGGGGGACGATGTTGCACCGCTGGTCCTCGGAGAGGATCCAGGCACACTGGCTTGCCTGACCTGAGCCCAGCTGTCCTCATCATTGGAGAAGCCTGTCACTGAGGATGGCTGCGGTTCTTGTGGGGGAAGCACCGAGCATCATTCAGTTCCTGGTTCCGGGCAGATCCCTCAGCCTGCTGGCACAGATTCTTCACCCACTGGTGCAGACTTGCTAGCTTGTACCACTGAGCTTTGGGCCTTTCAAATACAGATCCTTGATGCAGAGTTGCATGAGGCATTTTCCTGAGCTTTAGGCCTCCAGATGGAGCTGCAGGAGGCACTGTTATGGGCTCTCACTCTTCAGCTGGAGACACTCTCACTCTTCATGCAGGACATTGCCATGGGATGCAGACCTTCAGCTGGATTCTTTGGGTATCTAGTGGGTGGATAAGTCCCCTACACTATTTTGCATTTAACTCTGTGTAAATATTATAAAATAATCCTATACAGTAGTGTCCTCAATTTAATCTTTTCCCTTTTGAACCCTGTTTATAACAATGAATAAACACTTTGGTGTATAATGTATAATAGCAGTATTTTGTTTATTAATTTTTGTACTATTTCTAGTCATTTTGTTCATTACTCTAATTTCACAGAGAAAGCTTTCCCTTTCATAGAAAAGGCTTTCCCTGGAACAGTTGCATAGCAACTACTTATGCTGTTCAGTCATTGTCAGCCCACTGGGTGGGGAGCAAAGAAGATTTTGAGGGGTGAGATCCCAAGGTTAAGAACTTGTGTGTGAAAGACATTAGCAACAACGGGTAGCATGGAACAGGGCAGAGCTCAAGAGTTCAAGAGGCAGAGCTGCAGGCATCTTTATTGTGTATTCTTACACAGGTTGTTATCTCATATTTACCTTCTTACATAGTACCATAACCAACGCATGTATATTTACCTGTGCTAAGTCATGTTTCACAACTGCACTCCACTGTGTGTCTGTACTAGACAAGCAAGGTCTCACCCTCAAGTGTCCTTAGATGTCCCTGAGCTTTGAAGCAATCTGAGAAGTTCCCCACGTTGACAGACACAGTATATTCAAAGAATCCAGGTTGCAGGAGCCAGATATGAGTTTTGAGGGACTTTTGTACAGAAACAGTGATGCCTGTGAAGCTACTGCTCAGGACAGCTGTCTTCACACTTGCTGGTCTCATGAGCACTTTTGTGTTTACTCCATTAGCAAAACAGGGCAGAAGAAGAATACACTCCAAAACATAAATACAGACATTCAGATGGTTGCTTTTGTAGCAGGAGTCAAGTCAGTACAGAGGCCTCCGAAAGCTTATGCTTTCATGATAATTCATTTTCTATTTTGATATGTCCTTTTCTCTGTTCTTCTTAGTGAATTATCTCAGGATATACTTATTAGATCTACAGTGCTTGCAAGTGATTGCTTCTGACTTTTGGAGTCAGAGACTGAAGTCAGAGTACTGAGAAGGAGGGAGAGAGTGGGTACATCCAACTGGAGCAGTTTTCTATATAATAGCAACACTGAGAGACAGGAGAGGAGGTTTGCATGCTGTAGTCATATATATATATATATATATATATATATATATATATATATATATATTACTAAATTCAAGTTGAAGGCAAAGCTCTTTTACCTTTGTTAGCTGTATAAGATGGGAAATAACTGAGGAGATAAAAATGGGAAACACAATGAGGTGGTATCTATATTTTGTTTTCCAGAGAACATCATGAAAAATTGAAGTTGAAGGCTAGCTATTAATCAGTATTTTTAAACCTAGTAACTGTTAGGTAAATTAGAGGTTTTCAAGTAAAAAGCTTATGGCAAGACTGTGGACTTAGAGCTTAATTGATAAGTATTCATGTTTTTAAAATAGTGAAAGATCATGTTGACCTTTATTATCAATGTTAATGTTATTTTTAGATTATTCTACTGGAAGTGTACAGTGCCTCTACATCCTACTCAGTTACATAACTTTATGCATTCAGTACTTTATGTATTAGTCCCTCTTTTTGAAGAATAATATGCACTAAGGTAGATTAAAAATATAATATGTAGGGCAATTCTCCAAATTACATTGCATTGTATATTTGTCTGTTACCATCATTTGTTTAAAAATGGTTTCCTGTTCTCTGTGACGAAAGAAAATGTTAAACACAACTATGATTAAAAATGACTACCATGGACTTGATATTGTGGCATGTGACATTATGCAAGTCTCTGGTTTGACTTCAGAGCCAAGTATTATTTCGGTGAATGCAAAAATCATTCTAAACAACAGATTAAAGTGTACGTTCAATAGAGTAATATTTAAGCAGTACTGACTTCAGAGGATAATTTTTCTGTATTAAGTCCTGAATATTAACAATTGAATTTTCCTTGAATGCTGCCTCTTTGCAAAACCCCCAGTAAATCACATTTCTAAAATAATAGTTTGCACATTTCTGTATCTCAAGAAAAATGACAAACACAGCGTAATATTTAAATGTGTCTATGTCGAGGCTGCGGCTAAATAACAAAGACAGTGTCACTTATGGCTGACGTGTTCTCTGGGAAATTTAATATGCAGGAAAGATGAGTGAGGAGCTAAAATAAGTGAAAAGTTATAAACAATTTATTGTTTATATAAAATTGGATGTGAATTCTTCTGGGCAGTATCCTTATTCCAATTTCTTTATTTAATAGATATATATTCACTGAGCAGGGAGAAGGTACTTACCAAGGTTATAAAATTAGCAAGAGTGAGTTTAGGTCTTGAAATGGTTGGCCTCTGATGGCATCTTCCTTCCACTCCATTCTTCCTAGAAGTTAAATACATTTAGTGAGTTTTCCTCAGAGTTTGAAACTGTATATATGTAGTATATACACTTTATAGATCCAAGACATGGCTTCTACTCCTGAGTAGCTTACTAAACTACATACTAAATGGATACTACTTCCCTTTAGTAAGAAGAGCAAGCTAGAGATTCCAAATGTTCAGAAATCCGCAAATAGTACAACATAATGGTCTTCACTCACACAGTTCAAAATACTGAATTTCTTGTTTCTAATTAAAAATAATTGACAGCAAGGTCATTTGAATAATAACTTAGATGACAGAATAAATCTTTCCCTAATTGAATGGAATTCTCTCTGGGAAATATTTTCTAATCTGTTGTTTGATATCCTAATCATGATGATGATAATGGTGTACTTGAAGATTTACATTGTACAAAGTATTTACAAACAGCATGATGTCATTCGATTCTCCTTGTGCTCCTGGCAGAGGCATATGTATGGCCAAGGTTATTATGCAGAGTTTAGGGAAGAACTATCTTAAAATGACCTCAGTGTTAATAACAAGGTAGTAGATGACCTGCATATACACACCTACCTGTTCTTTCTGCCTTTTGTCTTATCTAAATTCTTTGATGAAAGAAAAGTGGTTGAGCAGACTGAGAAAGCAAAAGTAAAGCACATGGATGTTAGCAGATATCCAGGTGGAACGGCCAGTTGAAATGCAGAAACACGAGGAAGATTTTTAGTGGTTTCTCATTAATCAAAGAAATAAGTACCGATACTATCACTGAGACTGAGGACAGATAAGGTGTCAGAAGTTCAAAGAGAAAGTAGTGGGAAGGAGTGGAAGAGTACAGTGATGAGGAAATATGGACCAGCACTGCTGCTCAATCCTAGTGGCTGGCAAAAGTTGTGTTCATCAACATGCTTTGGATTTCTCTAACCAAACCCAGCTGTTTCAATGTAGTTAGGAGAGTAGAATTCACCTAACTGAGAATTTTGATACAGCAATAAAAGGGAGAGTGATGGGGCAAAGACACTGATGGACAATAGAGGGTTATAAATATTATAATAGTTTGGGTTTAATTACAGACCATTGAACCCAAAGTAGGTAAATAAAGAAATAAGAATGGGGCTGCAGATGTAACTCAGCAGCCTAAGCACCTGCCTGGAAAGCATAAGGTCCTGAGTTGATCCGGTGTCCCATAGAAAAAGAAAGAAGGGAAAGAAGGAAGGAAGGAAGGAAGGAAGGAAGGAAGGAAGGAAGGAAGGAAGGAAGGAAGGAAGGAAGGAGGGAGGGAAGAAACTCTGTCAATTGCAGGTTGCTCCTCTGACTTCTTCCCTGTAATGATCAGTCTTCATTGTCAATTTGATAAGATTGAAAGACTCATAGGAGATTATTAAAAGCACACTTCTGGGTGTGTCCCTTGGGATTTTCAGACAGAACTGGACTGTCAGAGCTCTAACTTTATCACTGAGTTCATTAGATGAGAGAAATGATAGGTCTCTGCCTCCTCATGCTATGAGATGTAGGTCCTCTCTTCTGTGTCCTTCTGCCACACCTCAGGGGCACACAATGGGCATAGCAGACTTAGTCTCTGGAGCTGTGAGCCAAAACATATCTTTAATTTTTCCAGTTATGTATGCCAAGTATTTTGTCCTAGCTGCATGAGGGTGATTAATATACTTCCAGAGAGAGCCTTTTTACCAAGATGGCACTGAAGGTGAAGAAGAAAACCCTTGCACCTCCCAAAGTTGAAGCCAAAGCAAAAGCTTTAAAGGCCATGAACGCATGCTGAAAGGAATCCACAGCCACAAAAAGAAGATATTAACGTCACCCATCTTCCACCATCCTAGACACTGTGGCAACCCAAATACCTTCAGAAGAGCACGCCCAGGAGAAATAAGCTTGATCACTATGCCATCAGCAAACTCTCCCAACCACAGCGTCAGCCATGAAAAAGACTGAGAACAACAACACACTCATGTTCATTGTGGTTGTCAAAGCCAAATCAAAAGCTGTAAAGAAAGCTGTATGACTTTGAGGTTGCCAAGGTCAACACCCTAATCAGGTCTGAAGGAGAGAGGGAGGCATATGGTCAACTGGCTCCCAATTATGATATGTTGGATGTTGCCAGCAAAATTGGGATCATCGAAACTGAGCCCAGCTGGCTAATTCTAAATACATACTTTTTTCCCCATAAAAAAATACACTTCCAAAAAATCCATCATGAGAAAGGAGAGAAACAAAACATAGTAATGTAGAATGGAGAAAGGAGACGGGCACCACTACAGACAAGTGGCCAGGGTAAAAATCACAGGTGACAAGCGGTGTGAGAGCCTCTGTGAGAGCCTTCTCAAAAATACTCAATATTAGTCTACATGAAAAACACCAGACAGTCCCAGGCTGAAGCATATTCTGCAGAATACCTGCCCAGCACTCCTACAAACTGCCATGCCAAGGTCATTACAATCAAGAAATTCTCAGTGCCTGTCACAGACCAGAGACACCTAAAGAGACGTGATGATTAAATGTAATGTAATGTTTTGGACAGATTCCTAAAGAAAAAAATATATATATATTGAAAACTGAATAAATTATTGACCTTAGTTACTAATGCATGTCAATATTAGTTAGGTAACTCTGAAAAGTGTATGTGAAAATATAAGATATTAATAGGAGAAACCAGAGGATAACCGGATAGAAACTGTGTACTACCTTGGAAACTTTTCCATAAGTCTTAAATTATTCCCAATTGAAATAAGTTCATGAAAGAGCAAGCATATGGCACTTCCCAGGAATCCACATATTTGCCTGAAACTTGGCATTGGCTTCTCAGCAGGATCATGGTAGTACTGTGAAATCATCTCTTTGGGTCCTTGCTATCTCAGCTTCCCATTCATTACAACTCCCCTCAAAGTTGCTGTGACACCAACATGGCACTTATAACAAGTGGCTGGTCATCTTCCGCCTGTGCACAATGTAAAACAATTAGGGAAATATAATAATCCTTTTTATTTCAAAAGCTTCCAGCTGTTCATAGTATTCTAATGAAACTGCTGAAATCCAGATTGCTCCCAGCCTTAAATTTATGTCTGACCCAGGACTACAGAGATTGAATAAATAAGATGAGGATATACTTCATGACACCACAGTTTGTGATTTCTAGAACTGTCATCATGGCATAAATAAATTCATTTATTTATCAAATCAGTGTTGATCTTACATCTGCTGTGTGGCAAGAATTGTCCTGTACAGTCAGATACAAGAGGGTAGGAAGACATCTTCTCAGCCTCTCTGGTCTTTTAGTTTAGCATCCTTTTTTTTTTTTTCAGAAGTTATGATGGTTTTTTTAAGATCTGAAAAAAGAATAGTAATTCTTTTGGAACTAGTAATAGTTCCAAACTTCATAATTTAGTATCCACCAAGAGAACCCATAAGAATTCCTTGGCTTGTCAGTTATGCAGTATTTAAAACCTGTGTAATTATCTTACTAGAAATACAGTTTTCAAGAAAAACAAAGCAAAATGAAGATGATATTGTTAGGAAGACTGACCATAAACATGAGATTAATTTATTTTAAAATATAATCAAGGGTCCAGGGTGGTTGCTCAGTGGACTAAGTGCTTCCCTGGCAAGCGCAAGGGCCTGAGTTCAATCCCCGGTTCTGCAAAAAAAAAAAAAAAAAAAAAAAAATATATATATATATATATATAGATATATCTATAGATATATCTATAGATATATATTCAGAAGACTAATTATTGCCCATCTCTCACCCCAAGAAAGTGTGAATCAAATAAAACATGCATCAAAGCATTATTTCCCATGTTCATTCTGAGTTCTATTATGTAATCAGTAGGCAAGATGAAGGCTGTAACACAAAACATATTTCTCACATGGATTACAGATCTATTTTTCTTATTTCCAAGCAAAACAAGGCCCTCTGCTTATTTTCTTCAGTGTGTTAATAAAGAAAGCAAACTTTGCTTTTCCATAACAAGGAAAACAACTGATACTGAAATTGGAGGGAAATTAGTTCCAATTAAGACAATTGCGCAGCTGTGAGCGAGGGCGTGCGTATACTTAGATGGCTGCCTTTATGGTATGCTTAATAATAGAAAAATCTAACAATCTGATGTATCGATCGAATCTTATAATTTTCAACAAAGTTTTAATTTTTGTCTGACGAATGGTGCTATTTTTATTCTGGCTTACAAATTGGAACATATTTGAGTAAACTATTTTAAATGCATGCTGAAGCATTCATTGTACCACTGTATTTTTTTCCATCTGCATTTCCAATTCCATCTGTCTTTTTTTTTCCCTCTGAGAGAATTCTGCATGTGTTAAAATAGATCCTTTTCTTGAGGTGCTAATTATGTACGAGAGAAATCCCAACAGTGAATGGATTGTCATTGTCAAGGGCTTCAAGGTTTTACTTTTTCAGTGCTTTTTTGTAAGTGGTAGTAAAGCGCTAAGAGCTAGGCAGAGACAATGAAGTCAGTGGCACAGCCTACACCCTCAGACAGTGTGGGGATGCATTTGTAGGCAACTTACAGACAGAGGAGCAAAGAAGAACCTTAATGCCAGACAAGTACATATTGAGGTGATCTATTCATCTAGAGTAGTACAGTACAGGCCGCATGTCATGGTGCATGTCCAGGTATATGAGAGAGTCCACGTTGAGACAAAGGACCTCCTCTGGTTAATAAAAATCTTGTGCTTACAAAAGCTTTCAGTGGTTTCCAAATAAAGAAATTACTTTTGTTAAATCCAACAAAGGAATTTGATGCTACACTTGAAGTAGAAATGAAAAAAAAAAAAAAAAAACTTCCTAAAAGAGAAAATGCTGACTGACCAAAACAAAGGAAAGAGGAGGTTCAGGACGACCTGGGAAAGGCTTCAAAGCCTAAAGGGAGAGAGCCAGGCATTACTGATAAGGAAAAAGGGAGGGTGCTGAAGCCAATTTAAGAGGGGATTAAATTTCTTGGTTACAAAACTGTGATGGTGAGGATGAAGAGGACTCTAGGGGATAGAGTTTTAGACCACACAAAAAAACCCACAAATGGAGAAAGGTTGTGGAGAAATAGATTGCACTCTACCACTGAAGTGTGCATGTGTGTCCTTGTATGTGGGAATGTGGATGGACACACACACACACTCACAATACAGTGGTACAATGAACACTTCAGCATGCATTTAAAACAGTTTACACACAACTTCTTTCCTCCTTTCACTTATGAATGCTCTAAAAAAGTTAACATAAGTGTAGTTGCTTTCTCACTTAGAGTAAAGCAGCAGAATGGGAAGACCTGTCCCAGCACAGAAAGAGCTTGTCAAGGTAAGAATCAGGTGATTCTGCTAAGTACTGGCTCTGGGCAGGGCAAGTTGTTTTCAAGCAGATTAAATCCGCCTGAAAGAGGTTTTTGAACCATTCCTTACCCTACCAATTCTCTATTAGAATAACCCTGGAGCCCACATCTCTTAAAACTTGACTTGGGGAAGGAAGCCAGTGTGTTGTGAAAGTTCCCCTAAACGGTAATGGTTCAGAGAAGAGGGACAGCCAGAGAGAAAAATGTAGAGTCACTTCTCATTTTCCTTTTGCAGAGTTAATCTCTCTAATAGTATGTTCTTAGAGGGAAGTGACTAAACCCTGAGTATTCTTCAGAATGACCAGTGTCGACTTTGAAGTTCATTATATTTGGGATGGCTCAGTACAGCCAAATTTCTAATTGAACTTCAACTATTGCCACAACTGGGAAAGACAAAGTGTGTTATAGGACTTTTTTGGATAATTTTCTAGACCAGTTTTAAAATATCAAAGCTATTTGAAGGAAAGAAAATAACCTAGAAGCTAGAGACAATATTCAATCTGTATTGTTTCCTGAATAACAGGTCACTTATTTCGGTCAGAATGTATGTATACTCACAAAGATGTCAGATTTCTCCCTTGAAAATCTTTAACAGTAGCTTTCAAATAACTCCCACTACTAGTACTAAATGAAAAGTTCAAGGTAGTCATGACCAGATGGACTCATGAATATGATGATAATAACTCATGAACATTTGTTAATCACTACTGAAAAGATAGATGATCAAATGTGATTATTATACATTCATGTACTCTACCAAGTTCTGAGAAAAATTCCTTGCTTGCAAATTTTGTGGGATGAATTTTAAGCTGGTATAACTAGGTAACTTAATGAAAATTTTCCCTGAGGGAAAATATTATTGAAAGAAAAATACAAAGCCACATTAATATTTAATTTCTTTGATAAAAAATCTTATCAACCAATAATACTCATACAGTTAGAACCATCTTCTCAGAGATTTGATTTTTTAAAATATTGGACTCAAATGTGACTTTTCCTCTCATATTTACATTTGGATGAATAACATGAGCAATATCTCGTAGAAATAAGTATAATTTATTTACATCTCAGATGTGACTACTGATAGGACAGAAATAGGACTTGTCAGGTTGAGGATGTGGAGATGTGTTTAAATTGAGGCCTTTTGGTTACTTACTGTAATGAAAAATGTATGTCCTGGGCTTTGTCTAAAGGTTCAGATTACTCTGGATGAAGTCATAATGAAATAGGAAAAATATAGCCCCAATCTGTTAGATGTCAGATGTGGTGCGTTAGCATCACCTGAAATGGAAGAATGAATTCCAAGGCACAACAGAGGTTCATGGTTCACTAAGAGAGAGCTTCTGAGAAACAGGAGGGGTCCAGAGTGGGTTGCCATTCAGGGACCTTTGTCAGGGGAAATTTCTACAGCAAATTCACAAGGTGGGTACAGCGTGGGTCAAACTATTACCAACCAGTAGGATTACAAGCATATCTTCTGAGCTAGTATTGCCCCAGTAGAAATGTGGCTCATGTAGCAGTGATACATAAGAAGAACAAAGGCATCTTTTGGGGGCGGGATGGGTCCAGATGCTCTGGGCACCTGTCTTGGTAGCTGAGGCCTCTCTGGCCTCTTCCTGGACCAGGTGGTTCTTATTACAGTACAGTTCCGAGTTACTGCTTATCCCTCAGGTGTCATGTCGGCTCTGGCCACTGCGTCTTTATCTGGAGACCTGGTCATTGGTTGCTCCTCCAGTCGTGGTTCTGATATATTTACTTTTCATGGATTTCCTTGAGAGCCCAGTCCCTCTCTGACTGTATACTAATTTCCTTCTAACTTAGCTGCTTATGGTAATAAAAATTTTGGGAGAAGAAATACATGGAAAAGAGATCAGTAATGTTACTATTAGAAAAAAATAGTAAGAGGAGGGATAGATAGGGGATACAGGATTTACCACATGAGAACTACGCACTACTGGCCTCCTCAGATAGAATCCCCAAATCTGGAAAGAAGAGGAAGTCTGGCCATGTGTGTTGGCCTCTGTTCTTCAACAGCCTGGGTCTTGCTTTCCTGGAACTATAAATTCCCTCTAGAGTGAGTCAGGAGTTATTGCTTGGGATCACGTGAGTCAAATCCCTCTTGATACTTCCTCTTATCACAAAGCACAGTGAAATGCATTCTACAGTAAAGGAATAGATCTGTACTTTAGGAGTCAAAGGAGAGTTTGGCTCATTCCAATGAAAAGATCCAGACAAATCTTAGGTAGTATTGGGGTAGAAGTGGGCCTTGTGGGGAGAAGAAAAGAGAAGTCAGTAAAATTCTCATTTGACATGTGAGAGAACAGGTTGCTGAAGGTTGGAGAATAGGAAAAATGGAATTTCTAGGAAGGGCAAGAGAATGAGCAGAAACACAATATAAAATGTTTAATTTAACATCTTTATTTTTTCAGGTCGTTTTCTAGTTTTTTTTTTTCAGCACCATGTTATTGAATAAAATCTAATCTTTGGTATTAGTTTCACCATATTTTAATCTCTTTGTGGACCAGTTTATCCAGTGGGATAGCTGACCCATTTGTATTATGTTGTTCATCAACTTCAAGGAATTTCTAACACTGGTACTAGCATCTCTCCTAAATTACTGATGTCAGTAATTCATTCCTGGAAGGAAGTTTTACATACAAATACTAGCCACTATCTTTTTTTTTCAGTACTGCGGACTGAACTCAGGAACTTGTGCTTGCCAGGCAAGTACTGGCTACTATCTTATTATCCATTTCCATAAAAGAGGAAAATTAAAATGCATATTACCCCAAATTCCTCAGCAAATTTTCTGAAACTAAATGGAAATCTAGTAAATACATAAGAGTGCAGATTTCAGCTGTACAATGCTTTGGACATAGTTCCTAGGCTATCAGTAATTGTTTTAGAAAACATAACTGCCACTGTTTAATCAGTAATGTGTAGAATTTAAAAGTTACATTATGGTAAACACACAGGGAAAAGACAGTAAGTAAATCTGGGCAACGGACAAATAAACACACAAAACCAAAAATGACAGAGACGTTTATTATGTTAAATTTTATAAACCAAGGGTAGCAGAAAATTAAAACTTAAAATTGTGAAGGGAGATGTAAAAGCATACTCATGTGTATAGTTTTCCACATACATTTGGAAATGTTCTAACAATCTACCTAATAGTTTAGAGCATGCAGCTGAAAGTTTTCTGCACATTCTTTTATTTAATAACATTGGAAGAAATGTACTGTTTCCATATGAGTTAATGTTTGAATCCTAAAAATAAAAGTTATATAAAAATTACTAAATAGGATCAGGGTTTATATGTGAGTTAAAACCATCATGTCATACTTCAATATCAATATTATTGAATTAATGCAAGTTTCTTGATATTGATAATATAGGAAATTACTGGAATAGATTACTTGTCTATGTTCTTAGTGGGGGAATCTGAATGAGGATTAGATGAGTCTACTACTCTGACAACAATTTTAGAATAAAAAGTATTTTTTAGAAGCTTTAACTGGGAAGATATGAGGATACCTACATTTTGCTGTTATTGTAGACATAGGCTATTGCACTTAGGATAGGATCGCAAAATGAATTGGAATTATTTTAGTAACACACTGAACATAATTGCATTCTGTGTTAGGGATGATTAGAATATATTGATCATCACAGTCTAATCAAACTGTTCTATTAGGAACTAAACCATGGATTGCATCAAAAATAGTGACCATATTTATGTAACTTGATAAGTCAAAATTGAGGCAGTGAACGGATCAATAGTTTCCAGCTGCAGCTATTTCTATTCTATAAAGTACGATCCTTTCATTCTAGGTTTTTATAACTCATACAGCACATAATAGAATCTATGCCACCACAAGTCCTTTTATATGAGCTGGTCCATTGCTAAATATATGCTAAATTTCAGAATAAGCTAAAGGAAGTGAGCAAAAGAGAATCAGGCGACTTATACGTGTAGAGCGTTTACTGTGGGTCAAGCATTATGCCGGCCACTTCCGTTGTCTCATTAAATCCTCCTAATATTAGCCTCTCCAAGTCAAGTAGCATTATCTCCACTTGAGCACTGTGGAAACTGACCGCTAGAGATGGAGCGACATTTCAAAGGCTTCTCGGGTAGTGAGCGTGTGTTTGTGATGCAAACGCGGATCAGCAACCTCCTCTCAGCCCTCCCACGCTTCCACGGCCAGGGCACAAGGATACTGACTGTGACGCTAGCTCAGTGATGGCACTTGTCTATAAGGGTAATAAATCTTTGATCTTTTCTTATCCCAGAAAAGTATTCTGTATTGATCCTTATGTTCTTCTCATCTCTCTGTACTGCTTGGAAATCACTTTCTCAGATATGGACTAAATTCTAAATATGCGAGGCACTTGGAATTTTGTCTTGTGTTCCATAAAGTGATACAGTGAATTACTATTTTTCCCCAACAATGGAATCTACTCCTACTACCTACACAAAGAATTTATCTGAAGTATATCAAATGGGCCACAGAATCCTGATGAAGTTGATGAGCGAAGAAGCCAGAAACAATGTCCAAGCATATTGTAGCATGTACCTAGCTGAAGTGTCACCTGTCACTGATATCTGACATATACTCTTCTCTGGAGTGGAGCTCAGAATCTCCAGTATTACTTCTTCTAAAAGGCCAGAGCCCACACTACATGCACATGCACAGCTGTGTTCATGTTTTAAAGAATGTAAGTCACATGGGCACATCTTAAATAAAAAGGCCAAGTGCATTTGTGCCAGCTTTCACTGGCGACACAGGCACTGTGAAATCTTCGCTCTCTCCACCGATAAAAACCCACACTCTGGGAAGAATTGCCTACAAAAGTCAGAGACAACCTAACTCTGCCTCTGAACTGGCATGACTCTTAGAGAATGTAAAATGTCTTCATATTACATCAGTCAGAGCAGGGTCTCACGGGAGCCAGGAAATAAATAGTCATTCATCTCCTCTAGAGATTTTTCCCAGGTTTCTGAGATCTTTGTCTGAATAAGTAACTTGCCACTTGCTGAATTACATGTCTTCTAGTAGCAAATACCAATACTGAATATCTCCCCTGGTGGCAATTCCTACAGAACCATCTTACAATTTTTCCTTCCAGTATAGTTCAGGGAGCAATGTGACTTCACTAGGCATCAGAGATACTGATTTACCTTCCCTGGCCACAATATTTTGGTGAGCATTATAAGCCAAAGACTTACAGCCTGCTTTATTGAATATCATGGCACTTGTTAGTAATGTTAGCCCTGGTCAAATAACTATTCTTTAACAGCAAAATAAGTAAACAATTCCTCTTTGGCTCACATCTACGAGAATCACAAGTTTCATCACATGCATTATTAAAAGAAGCAGCATTATAGTTTGCTAGAACTAGGAGTGGTGTATTAAACATTTAAGTTTTAGAATAAGTAATAAGCCATCAAGGATAGATATCCTGTCCTAAAGATCCAATAAGGTATCTATAGGCATGTCTCTAGGTTTTTTTTGGAGGAGATGGGACATGTTCTTGATATGCAGCTCAGATTGCTTTGAGTTTACTTTGTAGCCCAGGCTGGACTCAAACTCAATGATCATTCTGTCTCAGCCTCTTGAGTGCTGGGATTACAGACATGCACCACCATGCCCTGCACAACTCTAGGTTAAGATATTTTATCCCCTATTTGGAGCATGAAGGTTGAAAAAAAATTTATTAGCTTCTGAAACTCTCAAGGTCTGTTAGTGGAGAAAAGTTTTTTTTGGTGGAACCAGGGATTGAACTCAGGCCCTTGTGCTTGCCAGGGAAGCACTTAATCTACTCAGTCATCTCCCCAGCTCCCAAAAAGGTTGTTTCTGAAGGCATCAAGGAAAGGAAAGGAGTCACTGTACTGGATAAAGAGATTGCCTCCTACCGGGGATGACAAAGAAGACTGCTGCTACACAGTGGGGCCAAGAGAAGGAAGGGAGGAAGAGACCACCCAGGAGCCTCCTAGGGTTTCCACACAAAGGTGAAAGAAGGGAAGACCACATCCACCAAACCCAATTGCAAACACTAATGAGTTAGATCCTTCAGGAATAAGGCTTTGAGTAATGAAAACTTGTGGACAAACAAAACAAATTTGTGAATAACTGAGAGACCAGGTAAGGCTGTTAGAACAAGAACGATGAATACAAAATGGCTTCATGCTGGTTATAGATATTAGGAATGTAATAGTTATGAAAGTTTTCTTCCTGGCTTTGTTATACTGTATTATCAGCAATTTCCTCTACAACATGCACATTTCACATAGGATGTATTAACACTATAATTTTATAGTTGATTTAATTTTATAGTTGATATCAAAGAGAGATTATAATGATTGAAATAGGAATGGCCATCCTCCCCAGGTGGATACAATATCTTATGTCAGTGTGGGGCTTATTTTGCCTGTAGGGCTCTTCCTAGATTGCATAATGAGAGGCAATCATGAGAAAGCCATAAAGAAAAAGAGAAAACATTTTTCTCCTGCATCTACTGCAAGAATACTCAAGAATTAATAGACAGTTGTATCAAAAGAGCTTCTTAGATTTTATCCAGTTTTCCTTAACTGAGACCCTTACAGTTTTCTAAATGCCTGTAGAAGTCAGGCATTTAGACTAGTTTTCAAATGTTGAAATGCCTAGTTTACAAATGTTTATTATTCATGGCATAGAAGGCAGCATAAACTTCAGGCTCACACCAGTGTCCTTTGCCCAGATTCTGTGGGCATGATATGGAACCAGTCACTGGTGGAAAACCTGTGGCACATGCACTGCAGAGGGCAAACAAGGCTTCTGTTGGAATGCAAGTCGACCCAACAGCCGAGCATCAGATGGCAGTTATTTTCGCTAAACTAAAATCTCAGTATGTAGGTTCAATTACAGTAGTGGCACTTAGTGATAAATAGGTGGGTTTTAAAATTTAGTTCAGGGGGTACTGGGGAGATAGTTAAGTAGAATAAGTGCTTGCTTGGCAAGCACATGGTCCTAAGTTCAATCCCCATTACTAAAAACGAAAAAATGTAGTTTGGGCATTCAAGCTCTAAAAAGTTCTCCATCACTGAATGCAGCTAAGAATTCTGAATTCAGGATATCTCAATCTTATAAGGCAACTGCTGAAAACTTAAACAAACCCAAGATATTATTTTATTATCCTGATCAGGAAATAAGTCTGCCTTCTGTCTCAAAAGGAAGCTTCGTCTTTCATGGCTATTTGTTATTAAGTCATCATAGAAAGATGATCTAGAGCTGAATAGGACAAGATATGCAGAAATGTTTTTTTGTTTGTTTGTTTGTTTGTTTAAAAACTTTAAAATATTTTTTTCCATTTATTTTTATTTTATTAAAATACAAATGTCAATCAGACAGTTTCAAAACACCTTAACCATACAGAGTCGATGAATTAATACATAGCAAACTGTTTTCATAATGTTTTGGTATTGTACAAGGTGCATACATGATATTATATTTACAGGTAGCTGAAATTATATCGAAAATTCAATAATTATTTACCTAGTGGATGACCATAGCACTAAAAGCCAACATAATATCCTGTCCAACCACCATTAGTGCAGATCTTGCCTATCATAGAATTGTGTAGAAGCACAGCGTTATCTATCCCAACTGTACTGTCTATACACACACATCATGATTTTTTCTTTCTACAACCCTTCCTTTGTCTACACCTGTCAAAAGTGGGCACTCCATTGACATTCAACTACCTTAGGTGCTTGAACTCGACACCACAATCCAACACAGTCCAGCATTCTGCAACCATAGGGAGTTATTCAAAGA
>PVKA01024942.1:0-33565 GCA_004027165.1 Ctenomys sociabilis
TATTGAATCTTTGATATAATTCAGCTATAAAAAAACCTGTAAATATAATTTCATGTATGCACCTTGTACAGTACCAAAACGTTATGAAAACAGTTTGCAATGTATTAATTCATCGACTCTGTATGGTTAAGGTGTCTTGAAACTGTCTGATTGACATTTGTATTTTAATAAAATAAAAATAAATGGAAAAAAAAGAAACATATGCAAAGCAGATTTGGAAGCAGTAGCCGATGACGAAGTGGAAGCAAAGCGGAAGCAAAATCAGAAGTGGAAGTGGGAGAACGAGGAGAACAAGAAGGAGAGAATGAATTTGGGGCCAAGCTCTTCTGGCATGCAGGCGAAGCAGAAGGAGGAGAACCTGAATGAGAAGAAGCAAAAAACAAAACAAAACAAAACATAGAAGCAGAAGCTGAAGCAAAAACCGAGGAAAAAGAAGCTGAAGCCATGCCCAGAGAGATGCCAAAGCCAAAGCTTGAAATGAATGCAAAGTAGTAGAAGCAAAGACGATGAAGAAGAAGGAGAATGAAGAGGACAAACACAAAAAAGATTAGAAAAATAAGAAAAAGTGTTAGAACAATGAGGAAAAAGAAAAGCAGAGGAAGAGGGAGGAAAAGAAACACAATAAGGAGAACTAGAAGCTGAAGTGGAGGCAGAATTGCAAGCAAAAGCAGTATCAGAACTGGTGAAGAAGCAGAAGCAGAGGCAGAAACAAAAATCGGTATGAAGGCAGAGGCAGCAGAAACAGAAAGGGAAGCAGAAGTGGAAGAAGCAACAACTCAGTCAGAAGCAGAAAAAGAAGCGGAAGCGGATGTAGAAATGGAAGGAGAAGTGGAATGGAAAGCAGAAGTGGAAGCAAGAGGAGAAGCGTAAGAAGATATAGGTGGAGTGGAAGAAGCAGAGGCAGAAAGAGAAGTGGAAGTGGAAGTTGAGGTAGCCTCAACGCAACACAAAGGGAATGTCAAACCTGAACCGGAAGTGGAAACAAACCAGAAGCGGAAGCAGAATCCTCAACGGAAGTGGAAGAAGATGGTGATTCATTGGAACAAGCAGAAGCAGAAAGAGAAGCAGAAGTAGAGGCAAAAATAGGTATAAACGCAGAAGCAGCAGCAGCGGAAGTGGAAGGGGAAGAAGCATAAAGCAACCGGAAGTGATCCTAAATGCAGAAATGGAAGTAAAGCAAAGAGCAGAAGCGGAAGTGGAATCACGTCTGCAAGGGTAGAAGATCGGGATTCATTGGAACAAGCAGAAGCCCAAAGGGAAGCAGAAGTAGATGCAAAAATAGGTACAAAAGCAGAAGCAGCAGCAGCGGAAGCGGAAGTGGATGAAGGAAGAACGAAGGGAGATGCGTACATAAAAAAGGAAGCAGAAGTGGAGGTGAAAGAGGAATTGGAAGCAAAGGAAGATCAAGATTCGGAGGAAGAAGGAGAAGCAGTAACAGAAGCAGAACAAGACACAGTGAAGCAAACACAAGGAATACAGAAGCAGAAGCTGAAGCACAGAACAGTGTGGTACCAATTGGAATGTCATGACAGAATATATGAACTAAGCAGAACAGAATGACATGCATTCCAATCGTGAAACTTCTATAACACATTGCTACCTTCAGTGCAGTTGCTTATTTCACCAGTATCAGCACAAAGAGTTTGTCGTATTGAGAGTTCTACCACTGAAATGTGCCTTTCAAACACCTGCTGTTCTTTCTTGGGAACATTGCCTTGCCCTCCTTGTGCATGCAAACAAGTAATGCGAATAGAATTCACCTCACTGACAGCACTAAAAAAAAAAAGGGAAACCAAGTAACGACCATTTCGTATTTGTATACCCACAACCTTTAGCGCACATGTGCTGCAATGTTCACATAATTCTGTGAGAAGAAAAATTGGTGCACCAATGTTTCGACAGAACACCCTATGTGCTTCTCATGCTATGGATAAGGACAGGGATCATTACCAGTTAACCGGTACTAATTATTGAAATTGACCTACTCATCAGCTTTGAACCTGTACCACTGATATTTGTCTCTCAAGAAAACTATATACCGTTTAAAACAAACAAAGTAGAAGCAGAAATATCAGCACATGCAGAAGAAGCAGAGGAAACAAAGTAAGCATAACTAGATGCAGAGTCAAATGTAGCAGCATATGCAGGAGAAGAAGAAAAAAATGACAAAAAGGAGCAAAACAACAGTAACAAGAATAAAAAGAAGAAGCACAAGAAGAATTACATGAAGAAAAGGAAAGCCATGTTGATATGCTGAGCTGTACAATGTTCAAGTCAACAACTTCCATAGATAACCCATAACTATTGTGAAGTGGTGGACGGTGATGGAGTTGTATGCTGATTTCTAGCACCTCCAATAATTGAATGACACTAGAATAGCCATCTCTGCTGGGACTAAACAGTGCAAGTGGAAGAAAGTGAAAGATCATACCGTATTTGCGTATAAATACCAGTTAGGAGAAACATGCAGCTACATTTTAGTCATTCTTTAGAGGAAAAAATTGCACCATTATTGTGAGGACAGAATATCCTGTGTTTCACAAGTATCAGGAAAAACAGATATTCAGTTTGAGAGTCCTACCAATCAATTGCGACTTTCAAAGACCTTCTGGCATTTCTCCAGATCATTGCTTTGCCCATCTTGTGCATACAAGCAAATGAGTGCTAATAGAATACACATCACTGACAGGTCTAAGCAAAAAACGGGGATACCAAGAAAGGACTATTTCGTACTCATATTCACAGAACACTTAGACCCTTTATGCTCCAATGTTCTCAAAGTTCTATGACAAGAAAATTGGGACTACCAGTGTTTCAAGAAGAGACCTTATTTACTTCTTGTCCTGTGGATAAGGACAGGTAACGGTATCAGTTATGCAGTATTATATATTCGTATTGACCTACTAATCAGCTTTAAATATTTGCCACTGATATTTGTCTCTCAAGAAAATCAAATAACTTTTAAAACACACAAAGTAGAAGAAGAATTAGCAGCACATGCAGAAGAAGCAGCGGAAACAGAATACACATAACTAGACGAAGAATGACATGTAGAAGCATAGGGAGAAGAAGAAGGAAATGCCAAAGAAGAAGCAAAACAACAGTAAAAAGAGCAAGAAGCACAAGAACAATTACATGAAGAAGAAGAAAGCCATATTTATATGCTGAGCTGTACAAGGCTTCAGTCAACAAGCTCAGTACATAACCCACAATCAATGTGAACTGCTTGATGTTGATAAAGTTGTTTGATGATTTCTATCCCCTCTAATAATTGATTTACACTAGCAGAGCCATCTCTGACACTGCTAAACAATAAAAGTGGAAAAAAGGGAAAGATAATACCGTATTTTCATGTAAATACACGTTAGGATATACACGTAGCTTCTTTTCAGTCATTGTATGAGAAGAAAATTTTCACTATCAATGTGTGGACAAGACATACTGTGTGGTTCTTGTACTGTGGATAACAACTAAGAAGATTGTAATGCAAAAGGTATGATTTACTCAAAGTGTAGTATAAATCGAAAATAATAGATGCACAACTACATTCTCTTAATTCTGTGAATAGTGTGATCTGGTCTACCAGGATTTGTAAGTAGACTATCACGTTTGCACCTACCGCAACGAACACTAAGACATCAATATGCAAGGTATTAATTATTGAGTCTGTGATACTAAATTGATTCGAAGCTCACACATAACTATCTGTTCCAGAATAAAATTGTGCAATAACAATAAACATATGTGCATTATAAACAAAGGAACTAGAATAGCGTGGTGCTATGTATAGCTCTGTCAAGAATTAGAAGCACAATAAGCAAAAGCAGAAAACAAAGCAGAAGCTAAAGAAGTCCAAGAAGCAGGAGAACAAAGTGAAGAAGAGGGAACAGCAGAAGGAGAAGGAGAAGCAGAGCAGGAAGACCAAATTGAGGAAGATGCAGAAGCAGAAACATAAGCAGAAGCAGAAAGAGATGCAGAAGCAGAAGCAGACGAAGAGGAGGAAACAGAAGAAGGAAAAGAAGCATAAGCAGCACAGATTTGGAAGCAGACGCCGATGACGAACTGGAAGCCAAAGAGGAAGCAAAATCAGAAGTGGAATTGGAAGAAGGAGAAGAACAAGAAGAAGAAAATGAATTTGGGGCCAAGACTCTGTGTGATGCAGGCAAATCTGAAGGAGCAGAACCTGAACCAGAAGTAGAAACAGAAGAAATAGAAGCAGAAGCTCAAGTGAAAGCCAAGCAAAGAAACAGCCAAAACCATGCCCAAGGAGATGCAAAACTCAAAGCCTGATATGAATCCAAAGAAGGAGAAGCAGATAAGATGTAGAGGAAGGAGAAGGAAGAGGAGGAAGAAACAAAAAAAGTATTGGCAAAAGAAGAAAGAGAAGAACTTTAAGAACCACGAGGAGAAACTGAAGCAGAAGAAGAGGAAGGAAAAGAAACACAGTAAGGAGTACTAAAAGCTGAAATCAATGCAAATGGCCAAGCAAATGCAGTTGCAGAATGAGATGAAGAAGCAGAAGCAGAGGTAGAAACAAAAATATTTATGAAAGCAGAGGCAGTAGAAACAGAAACAGAAGCAGAATTGGAAGAAGCAAACAATGCAATCAGAAACAGAAAAAGAAGTGGAGGCAGACATATAAACGAAAGTAGAAATGGAATTAAAAGCAGAAGTGGAAGCAAGAGTGGAATCGGAAGAAGATCTAGCTGCAGGGGAAAAAGCAGATGCAGGCACAGAAGCAGAACAAGAACCAGAAGAGGCACAATCCAAAGTAGAAGCAAAAAAAATAGGTACAAAAGCACAAGAAGCAGAAGAAACAGAAGTGGAATCAGAAGTGGAGGAAGCCGCAAAGCAAAAGGAAGCGAATGTAAAAGCTGAACTGGAAGAGGAATCAAGAACAGAAGTGGAAGTGAATGTAAGAGCAGAAGCGGAAGAAGATCATGATTCATTGCAACAAATAGAAGCAGAAAGAAAAGCAGAAATAGAGGCAAAAATAGATATAAATGCAGAAGAACCAGCAGCAGAAGGGGAAGGGGAAGAAGGAAAATGCAAGTGGAAGTGGAAGTAAAAGCAGAACCGGAGGAGAAAAAAAGATTAGAAGCGAAAATGGAATCAAGGCCGGAACCGGGAGAAGATCATGATACAATGGAAGAAGCAGAATCCCAAAGGGAAGCAGAAGTAGACACAAAAATATTTATAAAAGAAGAAGAAGCAGCATCAG
The DNA here is from genome assembly GCA_004027165.1 of Ctenomys sociabilis. Taxonomy (NCBI): domain Eukaryota; kingdom Metazoa; phylum Chordata; class Mammalia; order Rodentia; family Ctenomyidae; genus Ctenomys; species Ctenomys sociabilis. The sequence continues at coordinate 5,222 of PVKA01024942.1, forward strand.
AAGCAGAAGGCGGAATCGATTGTAAAAACGGAGGCAGAATTTCAGCCAATAGTGGAATTGGAAGCAACAGTGGTAGCAAAGTAAGATGAAGATTCAAAGGAAGAAGGAGAAGCAGTAATAGAAGCAGAATAAGAAACAGAATCAAAACAGTCAAAAGGTGAATGAGAAGCAGAAGTTGAAGCACAGACAGTATGGTAACAATTGGAATGCCATGGCAGATCATAGGAAATTAGCAGACCAGAATGACATGCATTCCAAGCGTAATGCTTCTGTTACACATTGCTATCTTCAGTGCAATTGCTTGTTTCACAAGTATCAGCAAAAGATATAGCCAGGTAGTGAGTTCTACCATTCAAACTTTCAAATAACTGCTGGTGTTTCTCAGGATCATTGCCTTGCCCACCTTGTGCATACAAACAAATAAATGTGAATAGAATAGTCATCACTGACAGGCCTGAACAAAAAAGGGGGTACCAAGAAATGACTATTTCATACTCATATTCACAGAACACTTAGACACATATGCTGCAATGTTCACAAATTCTATGAGAAGTAAAATTGGTACTACTAGTATTTCAACACAACTTATTTGCTTTTTGTGCTATGGATAAGGACAGGGAAGGTTATCAGTTACACTGTATTAATTATTGAAATTTGCCTACTAATCAGCTTTGATCTGTTGCCACTGATATTTGTCTCTCACGAAAATTATACGTTTAAAAGCACATGCAGAAGAAGGAGAGTAAACAATATAAGCATAACTAGACACAAAATCTGATGTAGAAGTAAAAGGAGAAGAAGAAAATGATGAAGAAGAAGCAAAACAACAACAAGAACAACAAGAAGAAGCACTAGAAAGAGAACAATTACATGAAGAAAAGGAAAGCCATATTAATATGCTGAGTTCTTCAAGAGTACATGCAACAACTTAGTTGGATAACCCACAACTATTGTGAACTGCTGGACTGTAATGGAATATTATGCAGATTTCAAGCACCTTTAATAATTGAATGACACTAGAATAGCCATCTCTGATAGGTCTAAATAATAAAAGTGGATAAAATTGAAATACTGTACAGTATTTGCATATACAGAGCAGTTAGGATAAATTTGCAGCTACTTTCAATTGATTGTATGAGTGGAAATCTTTACACTAATAGGGCTTGTACAGGACATCCTGATTGCTTCTTGTATTATGAATCACGACTAAAAAAATCAATATAAAAATCATAATTATTGAAACTGTAGAATAAATCACCTTTAAAAAGGAGAGATGCACAGTTCCATTCCCTTTATTCAGTGAAGAGTGCGATGTGATCTAATAGTATTTGTAAATAAAATATCAAGTCAGAACTTTCTACAACAAACACTCATGAAGAAATCAATATGCATGGTATGAATTACTGGTTCTGTGATACTAATTTGATTTGATACTCACTCATTGCTATGTCTTCTACAGTAAAATTGTATAATGGAGGTAAAAATATTAGCATGATACAAAAGGCATCAGAAGAACCTTTAGGTAAGTATTGCTCTGCAAGGATGAGAAACATAAGAAGCAGAAGTAGAAGAAATTGAAGAAGCAGAAGGAAAAGAAGGTGAAGCAGTAGGATTGGGACAATGAGAAGCAGAAGGAGAGGGAAGAAACCAACTTCAGGAAGTAGGAGAAGCAGAAAAAGAGGCAGAAGGAGAAAGAGATGAGAAGCAGAAGCAAAACTAGAAGAAGGAGAAACAGAAGAAGATAATGAAGCATACGAAAAGCAGAAATGAAAAAATGAGAGGGAGCAGAAGTGGAGAAAGAATTGAAAAGAAAAATTGGAAGAGGAAGAAGAAATAGAAGAAGATGATGAAGAAGAAGCCCAACAACAACAACAATTACAACAAAAATAAGAAGGAAAATAACAAGAAGAACCAGAAGTAAAGGGCATTCGGACCAAGCCCTTCTCTGGTAAGCAGAAGAAACATAAGCAGCAGAAACTGAACCAGAAGCCAAAGCAGAAGAAGCTGAAGCTGAACCCATAGCCAAAGCCAAGCTGAAGGCGAAGCCAAAGCTGAAACCAAAACAGAAGCCAAAGAAGGCAAAGAAATGATGAAGAAAAAAGAGGAGAATTGGACTAGGACCAGGAGGATGAGGTGGACTACAAAGAAAAGAAACATAATTAGAAAAAGAAGAAAGAGAAGAAGAACATTAAGAATAAGCACTATTATAAATAGAAGCAAAAGCAGTGACAGAATCAGAGAAAGAAGAAACAGAAGAAACAGAATAACGTGTACTGGAATCCAAAGCATAATCAGAAGGGCAAGCAGAAGCAGAAACAGAAGAAGTACAAGTAGAAGCAGAAGAAGAATCAGAAACAAAAATAGATATAAAAGCAGAAAGAGAAAAAGCACAAAGATGAGTGGAAGAGGAAGTGGAAGAAGCCGCAAAGCAAGCAGAAGCAGAAGTGGAAGAAGAATTAGAAGTGGAATAATAAGCGGAAATGAAAGAGGAAGCAAAAGTGGAAGGTGAAGAAGATCAAGATTCAGAGGATGAAACAGAATCACAAGCTGAAACAGAAGCAGAATGAGAATCAGAGAAGTAGAAGCATATGCAGAAGCAGAAGGGAAAATTGATATAAAAGCGTAAGTAGCAAAAGCATAAGTGGAATGTGAAGTGGAAGAAGCACCAGTGTTACAGGAAGCAGAAGCGGAAGTGGAAAATTAAGCAGAAGAGAAATTGGAAAAATAATCCTAAGCCAAAGAGGAAGCAAAAGCAGAAGCACAAGAAGAGCAAGACTCAGAGGAAAAAGTAGAAGCAGAAACACAAGCAGAACCAGAAGCAGAAGGAGAACAAGCATGAGCAGGAACAGAAGGCGAAGCAGAAGCAGAAGCTGAGGCGCAGACAGCACGGTAACAATTGGTGTATCATGACATGACATATATATTTAACACACCTCAGTGACACACATTCCAAGTGTGAACCTTCTACTACACATTGTTATTTTCAGTGCAGTGGCTTGTATCACAGGTATGAGCATAGATAGCTTGAAAATTGTACCATTTAAGGGCTGTTATCAAAATCATGCTGATGTTTCTCAGGATCATTTCCTTGCCCACCTTGTGCATACACACAAGTGAATGCCAGTACAATGCACATCTCTGACAGGACTGAAAAAATGGAAATATAAACAAAGGAACATTTCAGATTTGTGTACACAGAATCAATAGCACACCTATGCTGCAAGGTTCAAATATTGTTATGAGAAGAAAAATTTGTACTAATAGTGTTTGGACAAGTGAACCTGTCTGCTTCTTGTATTATTGATTAGCACAAGGAAGATTCCAAGTTAAATAATATTAATTATTAAATTTTCATACTATTCAGTGTTGAAGTTGTCTCACTGATATTTCTCTAAATCAAATTATATATAGTTTAAAACAAATGAAGTAGAAGCCCAAATAGAAGCAAACACAGAAGAAGCAGAAGCATCAGACAAAGCAGAATTAAAAGCACAAACAGATTAGAAGAAAAGGAGAAGAGGAAGAAGAAGAAGAAGAAGAAGAAGAAGAAGAAGAAGAAGAAGAAGAAGAAGAAGAAGAAGAAGAAGAAGAAGAAGAAGAAGAAGAGGAGGAAGAACAAGAACAAGATCAAACAGAACAAGAAAGGGAAAGCCATATTAATATGCTGAGCTGTACAAGGCTCTTGTCCACCACTTCGTTGGATAACCCACAACAATTGTGAACTGCTGGACTGTTTTGGATGTTTTGCTGATTTAAAGGACCTATAATAATTGAATGAAAGTAGAATATCCATCTCTTACAGGGCTAAACAAAACAAGGTTATACAAAGGAAGGATCATTGTGTTATTTTATATGCAGAGCAGTTAGGACAACCATGAAGCTACTTTTTAGTAATTCTATGAGAGGAAAAATATGCACTCATAGTGTTTGAGTAGGATATTCTCTCCGTTTCTGGTACTGTGGATAATCATTAAGAAAAAAACTGTTTAAAAAGTTTTAATTGTTTAAACTGCAGGACTCTGCCATATTCCTCAATCCTGCCCACACCCACCCAGCCAGAGAGACAGGCCTGAGACAGCGGGGCAGACTCAGGTGGCCTCCTGGATCCCGCCCACGCCCGCCCAGCCAGAGAGACTGGCCTGAAACAGCGGGACCGACTCCATCATATTCCTTGGTCTCACCTCAAGGCCTCACAGTGAGTGGGAATTTGTACCAACTCACAAGGCTTCCCATATCAGTGAGTGTGTGGTGTGTCTGAGGGAGAGCTTTTTGCTTCTTGTCCTGCTCACTACCCAGATCCCTGCCCCCAAGCCTTCCAAGCCAGTGTCCAGCCTGATCCCTCAGGGCCCACTCACCAGCAACTCCCCAAATCCCCTGCCCTAAAGCCCACTGAATGAATGGGAATTTCCCCGACTCCCTGGGCATCAGTGTTTGGTGAGTGAAGAGCTCCAGGCCCATCGCACTGGAGAGACATTTCCCACCAATCTCCTGTCCCACTCCACAGCCCCAGACACAGCACAGCTCGGCCTGAGAGGGAGGGCTCCAAGCTTGACATGCCAGAGGGACCTTTCCCCGCCTTCTCTGGTTCTGGTCCATGGCTCCGGACTCAGCACAAGTTGACTGACCCATCACAGCCCAACAGTGAATAAGAACATCCAGTATCCTTTTGGGAGCCCAGTAGACCCACCAAAGTCCAGGCCTGCCTGCCTAGAGAGTGACGTGCCTGAGACAGGAAGGCTGACTCAGGAAACTTTCAAGATCCTTGCCCCAAAGCCAGCCAAGATAGTGGGAATTTTCACTACTCGTTCTGCATCCCATTTCAGTTCATGCTCGCCTGACCAGGGAAACAACAGAGGGGAACTACAGGAGTTGCAGTAAAACGGAACTGAACACCAGCTACATCCAGGACAGGCATAACTGGATAATCCCAAACTTAATATACTGGCACCTGAATCTCATTACATGCAAAGGTTATAGCTGCACCAAATCTCTACACCAAAGGTCAGAGGTCACTGCTATAGAAAATGACAAGGACAAAGAGCAAAACACAATTTCAGGCCTCGAGTCCACCAGTAAATACAAAGGATACTAGCTCAGCTGAAATGAATGAATTAACAGAAATGGAAGAAAAGGAACAATAGCAGAAAGGTATAGAGGAACTCAGAGTATTAATTCCTGAAATAAAAAAGAAATATCTGAATGCATAGTATCTGAAATAAAGAATCAAATCCAGAAACATTGGGTGGAATTTGCAAGTTGAACCTCACCCATAGCTAAATTAGATGATATTTATATAGGATTCAGGATTTTAGACTCTTTTGTTGGTGCATAGGTGACATAAGACTTCTGAGTTTAATGAGAAGACATTAATCTATTTTTCATGGAAGATGCACATGATTTTTCTGGGAACCGCAGATGAAATTCTGTAGCTTGAATGTGTCCTCCTAAAATTCATATGTTAATATTCTCACTCAGCAGATGGTAATAAGAGGTGGGAACCTGATAAATAACAAGGGTATGAGGATGCCACCCATGTGTTGGGTGTTAGTTCCATTAAAAAAAAAAAAAGACTTCAGTGATATATATATATATATTTTCTTTTTCGGTTTTTCATGGCCCAGGAAGAGACATGAACCAGAAAACAAGTCCTTATCAGGTACAGAAATCTTGACTTAGATTCCAGCCTCACAATAGTGAAAAGTAAATGCCTGTTGTTTACAAGGCACCCTGGCTATGGTAGATTGTTTTAGCATCCTGAGCACATTGAGATACTATCTCTAACTTAGATTTTAGTCTAAGAACATGAGTTGATTCATATTTGCTAGGCCATCTTGAACTATCACCCTTGATTATAGAAAGGTAACATTGAGCTGGGCGTGGTGGCGCATGCTTGTAATCCCAGCACTCGGGAGGCTGAGACAGGAGGATTGTTGTGAGTTCGAGACCAGCCTGAGCTACAAAGTGAGCTTAAGGCCAGCCTGAACTGCATAGTGAGACCCTGCCTCAAAAAGACAAAAAAAAAAAAAAAAAAAAAAAAAAAAAAAAAAAAAAAGAAAGGTAACATTGGTAGAATTTTTCATTGTGATGTCATAATTTTAGAAGGCAAGCATGTGGAGTGTAAGAGCAAACATTCACCATTCTGAAGACATACACTGAATGCAGTGGAGCTTCAGACAGCTCGTGCTCGTGACTTGGATGATGATTAAGCACAATGTATAGGTAAGAAAGGGGAATCCTATAGTAGGTCAGACATTTGAGTGCTTGAAAATTGGCAAGGATGATTAAAGTGGGTTTGGGTGGTCTAAACTTGTACTTTAAAACCAGAAAATCAACTGTTAACTACATGTCAGTGTGATCTTAGAGATCTGTTGCTTCATCCTGCATCATAGAGGATTGTTCTTTGTGTGAAATTGGTAATATCACTAATTTGTGTGGAGTATAGCCAGTAATTAATGTTTTTAATGGATTAACAAAGAGGGAAATAGATATGATACTTCAAGTTCAATTTTCTGTTCTTAACTTCTTAAAAAATAATTCATGTTTGTAATTCACACAGTTCACAATGATGTTGTTAGTTGTTGGTTATATGTACATGTGACAACTTGTTTATTTTAACCTCTTCCTATTTTTCCTCCCTGTCTCTACTCCTCTGCAGGTCTCCATAGCCACCATTTTATAATAGTTGATATTATTTGCCTTAGTTAATGTTATAGTCTATGGTGTTTACATTAATTGGGGTTATTTGAATCCTGTATGTGGCACATCTTTATTCCCCTCAGGTTCACTTCTATTCTTTTTCCCTCATGTTTCTTAACTTCCCTATTGTAAGAGATTCATGCAATTGTCACTTGTTATTCATCCTTTATCATTTTACTTCCTCGTACTTTGCCTCACTCAAAATGCTATGACAAACAGAAACAATGAAATGACATCCAAAATTTGAAGGCAGTTATTTGTGTCTACAGATACTGATTGGGATCATTCCTACAATATTAGACCTTGAAGGCCAGAGAAAGGTTTTGTTTTTATTTTTCTAAATTTTAGGGTAGGGTCTACAGGGTGTTCATTGCTTCACTGCTAGATTGGACTTGTAGTGATTCTCCTGTTTACAGGCTCCTAAGTTCTGGGATTACAGGTATGCATCACCATATCCAGTCTCTAATGAGATCTGAGCATGCTCAGGAGGTGGGGCAGGAACTATACACCCGGGATTGAACTCCCACCCCCTGTGCCTGCTTGCAGGCATTTTAATCCAGTGAGCTATTTTGCTCCCCTGGAAAAGAGTTTTTTATGTAGTTGAAAGAAAAATTATAGAGGTGGAGTACTTGGCTGTCTTAGGTTGGTGCTTCCAATATGCATCATAGTGACCAATCATTTCTGGGAGACAAAAGCAACAAGAACTCATATCTTGGAAACTGAAATTGAAGTATACTGGCCAGGCAGGGGCATTTTCTGCTGCAAATGAGATATACCATAAGTTTATGCATCTGATTTATTTCACACAGCATTATAATTTCCATGTGCATCCATTTTTCTAAAAATGTCTGAAATTTGTCATTCCTTATAGAGGAGTACTCTTCCACTGTAAGTAAATACCACACACTTTATGTAAAAAATTGTGTGATGATGTGTATACGACCAAGTCTAGGATTTAGCTATTATGTATTGTGCTTCTTTAAATACTGGTATGCATGTATTGCTGTACTATAATACAGCCCTTTGGGGAAGATACCTAACAGGGAGAAACTTTAGTCATCTGGAATGTCTAATTTCATTTTTTGAGAAATTTCCAAACTGATTTATATAATGGTTATAATAGTTTACTTTCCGTCCAACAATGCAGGGGTACTTTGTTTTTGTCGCAGTAATGCCAGCATTTTTCACTGATGATTTCTTAATTTTCATTCTTTCTGGAATATGATGGAATCTTAGTGTTGTTTTAATTTGCAAATGTCTAATGTCCAGAGATGTTGAAATTTTTAAAAATATTTATTGGCCATTCATATTTCTTCCTTTGTGAAGTGTCTATTAATTTCTATAGTTCATTTTTTCATAGCATCTTTAATTTTTGGTGGTTTAGATTTCTTTTTTTGAAGAACTGGGGATTGAACTCAGGTCCTTGCACTTGCTAAGGAAGTGGTTATTCCACTGAGCCATCTCCCCAGCCCCTAGATTTTCTTTAAGTTTTGTTTTTCCATTTATGTATTTGGTACAGGGTCTCAATATGTAGCTCAGACTCATAATGATCCTCCAGGTTTCAGCTCCCCCAGAACTAGGATTACAGGCTTATGCCACCAAGCCTGAACTAGGTTGCAGGCTCAAAGTGCCCCAGGGGAAGGCCAAGCACTGAATGCAGTTCTGGGGATCTAATGCTTGTCCCTGCATTTGCCAAATCAGGCACTTAATTTGCTGAGATATCTCACTGGCCCTCGAATTCTTTATCTATTATAGATATTAGTCTTGTGTCTGAGGAGTAGCTGGCAATTTTCTTCCATTTTACTGATTTTTTTCTGCTGTACAGATTTTCAGTCTGATATAATTCCCATTTGCTGATTCTTTCTGTTATTTCTTGTGCAACTGAAATTCTTTTAAGAAGATCCTTTCCTATTAGTATTTCTTCAAGTGCTTTTTCTATTTTGCCTTTCAGAAGGTTGAATGTTTCTGTTGTAATGTTTAGATCTTCTGTGTATGTGTGTGGCTGGCTCAGCCTATGCTGGGGGCTGGAGTGGCACAGCATGTGTTGCAAGGGATTGAACTGAAGTCTCTAAGCTTGCCTAAACAGGTGCTTTAGACTGATGAACTAACATGCTGACTCCTGTAATGTTTAGATCTTTGATCCATTTTCAATTTTATTTGGTATAGTGAAAGGGAAGGGTCCAATTTCATTCTTCTAGAAATAACCAGTTTTCCCATCACCACTTGTTGAATCGTCTATCTTTCCTGCAACATATGCTTTTGGATCCTTTGTCAAAGATGAGATAGTTGAATATTGGGAAGTTTCCTAATTCTCAATTCTGTCCCATTGATCCAAGCATCTGTTTTACCTCCAGTATTACTATTGCTTTGTAGTGTTCCTTGAAGTCAGCTATTGCTATGCTGCCTGCGTTCTTCTTGTTGCCCAAGATTACTTTTGTTATTCTGGGTCTCGTCTGGTTCTATAAGAATTTTCAGATGTTTTAATATAGATTTGCAAAGTATGATCTCTATGGAAGTATGTCCATTTTGACGATGTCAGTTCTGCCTATCCAGGTTCAAGGGACACTTTTAATTTTCTAATGTGCTCTTCAATCTTCTTCTTTAGAGTTGCTATAGTTTTCTTTGTAGAAATTTTTCACTTCCTTTCCTAGAATAATTCCTACATATTTCATTTTCCTTGAAGCAACTATGAATCATATTTTTTGTAATTTCCTTGTCAAACTGTTCATTGTTGGTACACACAAAAGCTAATGATTTTTGTTAATTTGTATCCTGCTACTTTGCTGAAATTAATTATCAATTTTAAAATGTTTTTGGTGGAATTATTTGGGTTTTCTTTGCAGAATATCACATCATTTGGAAACAACGATAATTTGAATTCTTCATTTCTTACCTAAGTCTTTTTTATTTCTTTGTCTTATCTAATCTTGGTGGGTAATGTTTCAAGTACTATGTTGAATAAAATACAAGTTAGCAAACATTCTGGTCTTGTTTTTGATCTTAAGGAGAATAATTTTCAGCTTTTCCCCATTTAATATGATTCTGACTATTGGTATCTCATAAATAGATCTTATAGGTCAGAGATAAAGGTCAGTAGAATAAGTGTCATATGTGGTACTGCAATAAATAAATAAATAAAAATAAATAGCCTTTATTATATCCAAGAGGATATAATTGTTTTCCTTGGATTTTCTTTTTTATCATGAAAGGATGTTGCATTTGGTTACAATCCATTTTAATGTATATTGACATGATCATGGAGTTCTTGTTCTTGATCCTACTTAAGTGGTGAATTAACTTACATATGCTGAACAATCCTTGAATTTCTGAAACCAAGACTACTTGGTTGCATTGTATCGCCTCTTTAAAAAAATAATGTTTGTTGGTACAATTTACATATTCATAATGACCACATTCATTATAGGGAACTTGTATCTGTCTCATGATATACCTTGTTTGTTTAATTAATTTTATTGAGGAACTAATAGCAATGAGACAGTTTCAAAATCAATTAGGACAGTTTCGATAATTAATACATTGCATATTGTTACCTTCTTAGTAGTTATTCATAGTGCAAGATGCAGACATGTTATCCAGTCCAAACACTATTGGTACAAAGCTTTCCATTCACTGACATACTTTGATTCCATGTTTTGCCATAGTCCTATTCATACCACTTTCCTCTCCCCATTCACAATGTTCAGGTTTCATTTTTCCCTTATTTTTTTTTTCTTTCTCTTCCTTTCTTTGCCCTCCTCTTTATTTTGCTCTCCTTCTGAACAGTTTCTTCCTATTTCACAGTATCTATGATACATTTATATTTCTTATATTTTCAGATTCTTGAATCAAAGAAGTAATGTCCTATTTATGCATGCATGTTTGATTTGTTGTATGCATAATTATGGTTTCAGACTCTATCCATTCAACTAACAATGTCTCAATTTTATGTTACTTCATGCCCGAGTAATGATTCATCATATAAAATTCATGTATTTTTATACATTCACTTCTTGATTGGCATTTGAATTAATTTCCAAGATTTAGCTATTACAAATTCTGCCACTAGAAACATGGATGTACATATATTGCTCTGATGATTTTAATTCTTTTAATTCTTCTATGATTTTATCTGAAATAGAAATAAGTATGTTAAATGGGATCTCTAGTCCTTGTGATCTTGTTTGGTTTCGTTTATGTGTTCTGTTCAGCCCACTCTGGGTACAGGGCTGGCTCAGCATGTGGCTTTGGTAATTGAAAATTGGTCCCTGAGCTTGCCTAAGTTTGCCCAAGTAGGCACTTTTGCCTGCTAAGCTATCTTTCCAGCCCCATGTCCCAGTTTTTTGAGGACTCAACACTGATTTCCACTGTGATTTTCCCCAGCGCATATGGCCACCAGGACCAGAGAAGTGTTCCTTTTTCCTTATCACAGCTTCACATTTGATATTAGTTATTTTCTTGATAATAGCCATTCTTTCTAAAGTGAGATGGAATCTCAGCATTACTTTAATTTTCATTTCTCACATAACCAGTATTTTTTTTTTTTTGTATTTTATGGAAGGGTCTGCAGGGTGTTCAGGGTCTCACTACTGGATAGGATGTGTAGTGTTTCTCCTGTTAACAGCCTTCCAAGTGCTATTATTACAGGAATGCACCACCACACTCATTCTCAATCCCTTTCTCAGGGTATTCTAGGGGTGGGACCAGCACAGCAGGACCAGGTTTCAAATCCCTGGCCCCTGTGCCTGCTTACAGGCACTTTAATTCACTGAGCTGCTTAGCCAGCCTTTATAACCAGTAATTTTGAACATTTTTTCATATATTTATGTGGCATTTGTACTACTTCTGAGAAATTACTGTTCATCTCAAATGTCCGTATTTGGACTGGGACTTTGAATTTGAAGGATCTCAAATTGGTTCTTTGTACATTCTTGGTATTTGTCTCTTTTCTGGAAAGCAACTCACATAAATTTTCCCACTTTTTTGGTTGTCTTTTCACTCTGTTGGTGATTCCTTTTGCTGTGCAAAAGCTTCACAATAAGATGAGATCTCTCTTATTTATTCTTTGTGATAGATACTGTGTGATTTTTTATTTTCATTGTTTAAAATGTCTTTGTCTATGCCTATGTCTTCCAGAGTTATACCTGTTCTCTCATCCAGAAGATTTAGTGTTTCAGTTTGACTATTTAGACATTCAGTCCATTTTGATTTTATTTAGAGCATGGTGATAGATATGAGTCTAGTTTTAGTCTTCAGCGTGTTGAAAACCACTTTATCGAGCAGCATATATTGAAGAGGATATCTTTCTTTCAGTGAATATGCTTCGCCTCTTTATCAAAAATCAAGTGGCCTAGTACATTTGGAGTTTTTTTAATGCATCTATATAGTGTATTCTATTGATCTTAAGATCTATATTTTCACCAATACTATACTGTCTTTATCACAGTAACCCTACCGTAAATTGCAAGTCAGTAATTGTGATGTTCCCTGACTTGCCTTTATTACACAGGAATACATTTGTTATTCTATGCCTTTTGTATTCCAAGTGAATTTTAGTATTTTTTTTTCTAGTTCTATAAGTATGGTAATGTCATTTTGATTATAAATTCATTAAACCCATTTAGCAATTTTGAGATTATGGCCATCTTCACCATTTTCTTTCTTTCTCTTAAAAGAAAAGTAATACCTTTTAATTTCCAGACATCCTCTTGGATCCTCTTTTAAATAATATAATAATTTTCTATGTACAGATCTTTTATTTCTTTTGTTGGATTGATTCCTATGTACTCTTTTTTTATTTTCATTTTTGATGGTAGGGTGTTGTTTCCTTAATTTATCTCACAATGAATTTGTTATTTGTGTACAGGACTTCTAAACAATTTTTAGTGCTAACTTTGTATTCTCTCTATACATCTGAATTGGGTTATTCAATCAAGAATCTTATAGTGGATTTTTTTGAGTGACTTGGAGGTAGAGTATCAGGTCATCCATAAGTAATAATTAAATTCTTATTTTCCTATCATAATTCCTTTTATTTCTTTCTCGTTTCAAATTCTTCTGTCCAATGTTTCCAGAGCTATATTTTAGAAGTGGTGATAGTGGACATCTTTGCCTTATTACTGATTTTAAAGTGAAAACTTTCAGTTTTTGACCATTTAATGAGATGTTAGTTGTTAGTTCACCACAGATGGCTATTATCAGATTGATTGAAAGGCTATCTATGGACCAGTGAGACAGTGTGCTGAGCCTTCCACGTAGACCAGGTATGCTGATGCATGCCTGTAATCCCAGTGCTGAGGAGGTTGAAAAGAGGAGGATCATTATGATTCTGAGCTGCATAGTGAGACCCTGTGCCAAATGGAATAAAAATAAATAAATAATAAATAAATAAATAGTATCTGTGCCAAGTTTCTGTAGTGCTTTTATCACATATCTGTTTTGGAGTTTGTCAAATGCGTGTACTGCATCTATTAAAATGATCATGTTCTTATTGTCATTTGTTATATTGATATGGTTTATTACATTCATTAATTCGCATGTTATACCATACCTACATAGTAAAACCTCCTTGGTCATAGTGTATAAACTTCTTGATGATTTATTGGACTCTTCCCAGCACCATACCAGAATTTTTAAAGAGTTTTTTTCAATTAATTTTATTGATAAAGAAATAGCAATGAGACAGTTTCAAAACAGATCAGGAGGACAGTTATAATAATTAATACATTGCATATTGTTGTCTTTATAGTAGTTGCTTCTATGGTCATTAGGAAGATTAGCCTGTAGTTCTCTTTTTTGTGGATACTTCTCTGATTTTGGTATCAGGGAAATGCTTCCTTCCAGGAACGAATTTGGGACTATTGCCTTCTTTTCTATTTCACTGAAGAGTTTGAATAATAATGACAATAGAACCTCTCTAATTTTCTTTAGAACTCAGCTGTGTGTCCATCAGTACCTTGGCTTTTAATTGATGGGAGGTTTTTAGTTATATTTTCAGTTTCATTGATATTTGTTTAAACATAATTTATATATCTTTTTGATTTATCTTTTCTACTTTGTATGCATCTAGGCTTCTCTTCATTTCACTTATATTTTCTATTTTATTAGAATAAAGTTTCTCAAAGGAGGTATACTTCTGCAGAATATGTTGTGATTTCATCTTTTTCATTTCTATTTGCAAGAATTTGAGTCTACTTTTGTGATAAGATTGTGTTTATTATTTTTCTTAGTGTTTCAAATTACCTAGAATTTAATAAAACTTTATTACCTAGAATTTATACTTTTCTTAGACTCAGATGTATTAATTTCTGCTGATTTTTTATATCTTTTCCTTTTATGAACTTTATCCTTGACTTCTTATTTTACTAAAAGTTTTCAATTCAACATTAGGTTGTTTATTTGAGCTCATTCATTCTATTTGCAAGACATAGGTATTCACCACTATAAATTTTCCACTTAGGATTGCTTTAATTGTGTCCTATAAGTTCTACTATATTGTATCAGCATTATCATTTAGTTGTAGATACTGTTTAATTTATTACTTAATTTCATTTGTGACCCATTTTTTGTTCAGTGTAGTGTTATTTAATTTCAAAATATTTGTGGAGATTTTATACTTTCTTTTGCTCTTCATTTCCAATTTCATTACATTGTGGGCACATAACAAATATGGAAAAATTCAATCCCTGTGTACCTAGTTAAACATGTTCTGTGGTCTAATATGTGATCTACTTTGAAGAATGTCCCATGTGTAGCTGAGAATAATGTATACCCTAATGTGGGATGGAATTCTGTATATACAATGATTATGTCCATTTATTCACAGATTTCTTTCAGTTTTGATATTTCTTTACCAAACGTTTTTTTCGCTAGTCTATCTCTTTGTGACAATTCCATGTTTAGGTGACCCATTACAACTGTGGTAGTTTTTACTTCATTTTTCCTGTCCACTAGTATTCTTTGATATAAATGAGTGCTTCTCTATTTGGTGAGTGTATATTTATGATTGTATTCTCTTATTCTTGCAATTTTCCTTTAGCAAGAATATAATGACCTTTATATCTTTTGATCTATCTTGATTCAAAATTTATATTGTCTACAAATAGAATAACTATCCCTGATTTTTTTGGGCTCCTATGACATGGAATATTGTTTGAAATCCTTCCCTTCTATGAATTTTGTCTGTTAAATATGTCTTGTTTATGCAGTACTTTTGTTGCTGTTGTTGTTACTATGTATTTGGTTGTTACACAGTCTCACTATGCAGCTCAGGCTCATAGTAATCCTCCTGTTTTCCAGCCTCCCTAGAGCCAGCATTCCTGGCTTTCACCACTAATCCCAGTCTCTCTGGTAGGCTCAGCAAACCCTGGGGGTGGGGATGGTGTGGCACGTGGTGCTGGGGATGAAATTGTTGTCCCTGAGCTTGTATAATCTTGGCTAAGAGACGTTTTAGTCCTCTGAGTTATCTTATTGGCAACTATGCAACATATTGTTGGAATTTGTTCCTTTATTCATTCTGCTAGTCTATTTCTTTTGCTTGGTGAATTGAGACCATTTACATTGTTATAACTGATATTTATTGAGTATCCTTTATGTATTATTACGTGGTTGTTGCTTCTTTGTCTTTCCCTTCTGTTTACTTGTTTGCGCAGTTTAGTGACTTCTTCCTAGTAGTGTTCTTGGATTGTGAATATTTTTTATCACACTTTACAATAACTTTCAAAATGTATTGTAGATCTGGTTTGATGGTCATAAATTTTTTCAGGTTTTTTCCCAGTAGTATCTTTTTTCTACATTAATTCTCAAAACCATTTTTGCAATGCACAGCAATCTGTGTTGGAAATTATTTTAAGTATTGGAATAGTTTACTCTGAGTACTCCATAAGTTAAGGGTTTGTATTCAGAAATTTTCTGTAATTTTGATTTTGTTTTTGTGGAACTGGATATTGAACTCAGGCTCTTGAGCTTGCCAGGGAAGCTCTAACTCTACTGAGCTATCTCTCCAGCCACTGTTTCTTTTATTTATGTATTTTTAATGCATTTTGTGGAGGGTCTGCACAGCTTGAATTCCTTGTGATCGTCCTATTTTAAGCATCTTCTTAGGTAGGATTAGAGGTGTGCACTGCCACACCCAAACTCAGTGGCTGGCTAAGTGAACCAGGGATGGGGCTCGTGTGGCATGTTGCACTGGTGATTGAACCTTGGTCTCTTTGTCTGCCTATGCAGGAGCTTAGTCCAGTGAGGTATCTCACTAGCCCTTATTTAACAGATTTTGATATTAGGTTCTCATGCTGAATATTTTTGAACCTTGATTCTTATATGACATGGTGTAGGTTTATTTTACCCGTAACTTATTGAAGTTTTGTATGTTTTGCTTAACTGTATGTCACATTCTTTTCCATACATGTGAAATTTTCTGCTGTTACTTTTGTGAACAATTTTTATGTCATTTGTACTCTTTTTAGTTTTTCCTTAACAATCTTATGTTCTTTGCATCATATTGTAGCTGTTTGATACTTACTAGTTGTGTTTTGTCATTTTTAAGAGATCTTTCTTTTCAGAATCACTAAACATAATCCAGTCTTCTAGGTCTGAAATTCTGTGTTCTCTTTCATTTATGTGATTTTATAGACTTTCAATAACATTTTTAATTTCCTTGTATGCTTGGATTTGTTTCATGGATTCCATTTTTTCCCTATGTTTGTCATTTGTACTTTTCATCATTTTCCTATGTTCATCTGTGTCTACTGCTTTGTCTACTTCTACTGTTGCCTTGCTGAGTAAGTCTTAATTATGGTCATCATATATTTTTTGCCTTGGAGATTACTTCTGATATTATTTCTATGGTGTCATGCATCTGTTCTTGAACTTCAGCCATCAATTAAACATTTACAAATGGCTGGCCTCAATTTTCTTTCTTTTTTTGTATCTCATCCTTTCTTATTTTTTAAATTTTATCTCACATTTTTATTCTTGATGTATGTACATTTCTTACAATAGGCAGCTTTATGATTGATATTGAAGTCTCCCCTCAAGAGGTATCACACATTCTCAGATTCTGCATTGTGCCTGATGTAATTGTTAATGCTAATTGAAATACTTTAAACAGCATGTCATATTTGTGATCAGTTGTTCTCCCTTTTGTAACAGTACTGTGACTACCTGGAGTCATAAGCAACACCATAGGCCAGGACCAAAGCACTGGGAGCTAAGCCAAATAGATAGCAACATCACATTTTCAATAACTTGGATATGTAGGATCTTGGGGCAGACCTTTGCCTCAGTGCTTATTAGTCATAAGTTTTTTGAAATTGATGGGTTGTCTTTTCACTTTTTTGGTAATTTATTTTGATATGCAACCAATTCTCAGTAAGAGGACAGAGTTCTTAATTCTTTATTCTGTTACCCATGCAATTTCATTTTTGTTCATGAGCTATTTCCCTACCCTGATGTGTTCATGAGTTCCTCCTACTTTCTCTTCCAGGAGAGTCAGTATTTCTGTTTTAATGTTTAGAACTTTAATTCCTTTTGACTTTGTTTTAGTGCATACTGATAGACCTGGGCCAAATTTTAATTTTAGGCAGGGAGAGAGCCAGTTTTTCCAACACCATTTGTTAAAGAGGTTATCTTTCTTGCACTAATCATGTTTTGCTCCTATATTGAAGATAAGGTGACTCATTTCAGTCCTAGAGGCCTCTGCAATTTCTAATCTTTTCCTTTGACCCTCAGGTCTATTTTGTTGCGAATACCATGCTGATTTTATCACACTAGCTTTGTAGTATAATTTCAAGTCAGAAAATGTAACGCCTCCTGCCTGGTCTTTGTCACTCAGGATTGCCTTTGCTATTCCAGATTTCCTTTGCTTTCAAATAAATTTTAGCAACAGTTTCTGTACTTTGCT
This sequence comes from Ctenomys sociabilis, assembly GCA_004027165.1. NCBI lineage: Eukaryota > Metazoa > Chordata > Mammalia > Rodentia > Ctenomyidae > Ctenomys > Ctenomys sociabilis. Next base: position 22,815 of record PVKA01024942.1, read on the forward strand.
GAGGTATGTTGGTGATAGTTTGATAGGGACTGCATTAAATCTGTAGAGAAATTTTGGGAGTGCAGCCATCTTCACAATGTTGGTTCTTCCTATCCAGAAGCAAGGAATATTTTTTCCATTTTCTGAAATACTCTAAGATGTGTTTCTCAGAATACTGCAATTTTCCTCAGAGAGATCTTTGATGTCTTTAATTAAATGATTTCCAAGGTGTTTTATTTTCTGTAGTGCTATTTTAAAAGGTATTGTTTCTCTAATTTCCCTCTCACTATGTTTGTTATCTGTGTTTGTTATTGGCTTTTGTGTATTGACTTTGTATCCTGCTCTGCTACTGAATTTGTCTATAAATTCTAATGGCTTATTGCTGGAGTTTCTTGGGTCTTCCAAATAAATTATCACTTCATGTGCAAATAATGATTATGTAACTTCTTCTTAACATATTCTTATTCCTTTTATTTCTATATATTTTCTAATTGATCTATCTAATGATTCCAGAACTATATTAAATAGGAGGGTGATAGAGGATATCCTTGTCTAGTACCAGATCTAAGAGTAAAAGATTTGTTTTCCCCACTTAGAATTGTGACAGCTGTTGGTTGTCATACATGGCTTTTATCAGATTAAAGTAGTCACATTCTATTCCAATTTTCTGTAGGACTTTGAACATGAATGATTGCTGGACTTTGTAAATAGCCTTTACAGCATCAAGTGAGATGATCGTGTAGATTTTAGATTCCACTCTTTTAATATAGTGTATTACATTTATAGATTTGCATATATTGAATCATGTTTCCATCCCCTAACCTGATCATGTTGCATAATCTTCTTGATGATTTGCTCTATTCTATTTGCTAGCATTTTATTCAGGAATTTTGCATCTGTCTTTATGAAGGAGCTTGGCCTACAGTTCTTTTTTTTGCTTACATCTTTCCCGGATTTGGTATCAGTATAATAATTGCCTCCAGGATTGATTTTTGGAGAACTGCATCATTTTCAAATTCATTGAACAATTACAAAGGTATTGGGATTATATCTTGTGTAAATTTCTTATATAGTTCAGCTCTGAATCCATCATGATCTGGACTTATATTGGCGGTAGGCTTTTTATGACATTTTGTACTTTCTTGACTATTATTGAGCTATTGAGAGGTGTTATACCTTCTTGATTCAATTTTGGTAATCTGTACCTTTCTAGGAATCTGTCCATTTCATCTGTGTCTTCTACTCTGGAGTGTAAAGATTCTCAAAGTAGCTATTGATAATCTTCTGAATTTCCGTATTGTCTGTGGTGATTACAATCTTTTCATTCCTTATTGCTTGTATTTGAATTTTTATTTCCTCTTTTTGATGATGTTATCTAGGGGCTTATCAACTTGATTTAGTCTTTCAAAGAACCAGCATTTTGATTCATTAATTCTTTGAACTGTTTTCTTCCTCTCAAATGAATTAATTTATATTCTAATCTTTATGATTTCTTCCCATGTTTAGGCTCTGGGTTTGGTTCACTCTTTTTTTTCTAGATGTTGGAGGGGCAATATTAGGGTGTTTATTTATTCCAGTTGTTTTCCTAATGTGTGAGTTCATAGTTATAAATTTCCCTCTGAGAACATTGTATCACCTAAGTTCTGATATGTGCTCAAATATTCAATTCATTGTAGATGTAGTTGAATTTTTTGTTTAATTTCATCCATGACCCATTGGTTGCTGAGTATGGTGTTCCTTAATTTCCATGTATTTAGGGGGGTTTTCTGGTTTCTTTTGTCATTTATTTCAAGTTACACTGCAGTGTGCTCAGATAATATACATGGGATAATTTCTATGTTCTTGCATATACTTAAGCATGTCTTATGGAACAGTATGTGGTCTATTTTAGAAAATGACCAATTTGCATCAAAAAATGTGTATTCAGCTGTATTTTGGTGGAACACGTCACATATATCCATGAAGTCCATGTGTTCCAAGTTCTGGTTCAGTTTTGCTATTTCTTTGCTAATTTTTTGCCTGTTTGACCTACCTTTTTGAGATAAGAGAGTGTTAAGGTCTCCTGTTAAGATTGTGGTTTTGGATATTAGATATTTCAAGTCCATTAAGATTTATCTTACATAATTGAGTGCTCCTGCATTTGGTGCATAGATATTTATGAGTTTGACCTCTTCCTCTTTAATTTTTCCCCTAACCAATATATTAGTGGTTTTCTTTACTTTGTTTGATCCTTCTTGGTTTGAAGTTGAGACTGTCTGAGAACAGAATTGCTACTCCTGCTTTTTTCCAAGGTGCTGCAGCATATGGTATTGTTTTTAGTCCTTTGACTTTGAGCCTATGAATGTCTTTTTGAGTTACGTGTGTTTCTTGTATATAGCATATTGTTGGGTTTTGTTTTCTAATCCACTGTGCCAGTCTATTTCTCTTAATTGGTGATCTGAGTCTACATTGACCTTTAGAATTGAAATGTGTTGACTTATGATTGTCATGTTATTTGCCTGCTGTTGTTTACTCCTTAATTGTTTTCCATATTTAGTGTGCTCCTTCTGTTCCCATTCATGCAGTTCTGATCATTTTTGTCCATCTGTCGAACATCTCTTAATAGTCTATGTAAGGTGTCTTTCTCATCATGAAATTCTTTAGTCGTTCATTTCATGAAAGTATTTCCATTGTTCATCAAGCTGTAAATATAGTTTTGCAGGGTACAGTAGCCTGGGCTGGAATTAGATTTAATAGAGGACTTGAAGTATTCTTCTCTATGTTCTTCTTGCCTTCATGAGTTGTGAAGAGAAGTCTGCCATTATTCTAATGGGTTTTCTTTAAATGTGATCTTTTCCTTTTTCCCAGTGGCTTTCAGTACACTGTCTTGTGCTATATTTCTTGGATCTTGACTGTTGTATGCTTCCATATGTTTTTAAGTGAGTTAAAGTCATTTGGAGTCCTATATGCTTCAGTTACCTGAATGTCAGATTGTTTCCTTGTATTTGGGAATTTTTCTGGTATTTTTTCTGCCCATATACATTTGTATTATCTCCTTTCCCATTGGTCCCTATTTGTCTCATGTTGTTCATCTTTGCATCGTCTTACAGGTGACCAATTATTTTTTCCTGCATCCTAGTTGGCTTTAAGAAATCTTTTCTTACCTTTTCAATAGGTGCGACAATGTGTTCACTCCCTGAAATGCTATTTTCACTTTTACTCAATCCATTTTCATGCTTGTGATTGAGATTTTAAGTTCCTCTATATCTCTTTGAATCTGCTTCATGAGATCTATGTATTTCCTTTATTGCTCATTAAAGGAACACGTTATTTATCTAATCTATATTTTTATCAATGTCTTCTTCAGAAATAGTTGTGAATTCTTTTACTATAGAGATTATTAGTGATATGATTTCTTCTATGTTTCTGCATTTGATTCTTTACTTCAGATACTATTAATTCAGAGATTTCTTTTTTATTTCAAAGGTTATTTCTGATCTGAGTTCCTCTATACATTTCCGCAGTTGTTTCTTTAGTACAGATGCTATTGATTCTGACATTCCAGCTGTGTGATGGCCAATTTGTTCTGTGCTAGTGTACTCTGCAGTGTTTCTGGTTTAGCTCAGTGCTTGAGGTTTCATTTTGCTCCTTGTTTTTGTCATTTTGTATAGCGTTGTTTTCTGAACTTTGGTGTAGAGCTTCCCTGCAGTTATAATCTTAACACTTACTGAAATTCGTGTGCAGATCTACTAAGTTTGAGTTCATCCCATTGTGCCTTGTTTCAGTCTGACTGCCATGCTCAGCTCCTTCCTGCTGCAGCCTTTTGATATGAACCTGCTGTGATATTCTGGCAAGAAGTTCTGATCCTGGATTAGCTGAGTGGTTCTGGCCCTTCAGTGACTTCAGTTATAGAGTTTCACCCCAAGCCTGTATGTCTAGACTGTACTGGGTCTTAAACTTCCAGGGGCAAAGAGGTGTTTGGCAGCTCTGCACACACTCACTGGGCCTGGGCTTGGGCTGAAAACAGAGGGGTCTCGAGAGCGTGGTGGAAGTTATTTCTCATGTGGTCAGCTTCTGCTAGCTCTGGAGGATTGAATTTGTCCTGAGAATGCTGCAGAATGCTACATTCATGTGGCAGGCCTGGGCTTGTTCCAGAGAGGTCCAGTGGGCCCAGAGGACTGCAGAAGCTCTCGCACACAGTCACTGGGCCTGTGCTTTGTCTGGGACTGTAGGGGTCCCAAGAGCACGGTGGAAGTTCTTATTCATGTGACGTTCCTCGGCTTTGTTTGGAGAGGTCCATTGGGCTCAGGGGAGCACCGCAGCTCTTCCACACACATGCCAGGCTCCATTTTGGGCCTGAAATAAATTTTGAAATAGTGATAATAAAAGAATAAAACTAAGGTTTATTGGAAAAAAGTTAATTTTTACTAAAAATTGAGAAGAAGCAGGATAAAAGAATGAAGGAAAAAGTAAAAGTTTATTGAGGTTAATCAGAAAAGTTAGGGAAAATGTTCAGTCATGAAGATGACATATGATAAAAATATAGTTGAGAGATGTAGAGAGAAGAAAAACTAGAAATGAAAATAATTGTAAAAATCTAAATAAAACCAAAAGGTCCCCAAACAAAATAAAACAGTAACAAAAATACTCACCAGAAATACATTTTGTAAAAAGAATTCTGTTTTCTACTATTATGTTATAGTGTTCAGATCAGTACCCCTTTGGTGCTAATATTGGATTACTGGTAGATTTTTGGTGGGGCTGATCTTGGGCTAAGGCAGTATTGTCAAAGCCTCTCTCTTGTGACTTTTGTATGCTGATAACATTCATTTCCAGGCTGCAGTGTCCACTGTTTTCAGAAATTCAAGAGTTTAGGTGCCTTTTATTCTATGTCTTCCCTTTGTGGATTAACTTGGCCACACCTATCTCTCTGTTTGGGGAATAATATCCTGGCAATGCTCATTTCTTGCTTTGATCATGATGCTGTTATGGCGAGTTGGAAATACTGAGTCCTATACCCATTCTTTTAAATCTACAAGGCTATTATTTCAGGTGAACTTTTGTATCAGGATGTAAGTCCCTCCCTTCCAATTTCCTGTTTTTAGTTGATTTCCTTAATGAAAAATTCCAGTGTGAATCTTTGTTTTTTCAGCCATATTGAATTCTAGCTGTATCATCTTTTGGATAATGTGCTGCATTCTATTTGATAATACCTTGTTGAAGACTTTTCCGTCTATATTCATTAAACAGATTGCTATATGTTTTTTTGTTTTTTTGTAATTGGGTCTTTATTGGATATCAGCATCAAGATGATACTGGCTTTCACAAATATCTTTAAATTTCTTTGAAGGACTTCAAAATTATTGGTGAATTAACATTGTTAAGGTTTTGTGGATTTCGGCAGTGAGTCCATCAGTTTCTGGGCTTTTTTGGTAGATTTTTCATTAATGAGTCAAATTTATTGCTTGTTACTGAGAAGTTAAGTAGAGTTATGCATTTTTGGATCACTTTTTATGGCCTTGGTTTGTCTAGGAAACTGTCCATTTCTTCAAAACTTGCTAAGTTTTTGGTATATATTTTTTCAAAGATGTTACCAAAGATAGTCTAGATTTTGAGAATATGTTTTCTGATTTCAAATTTTTAATTTCTAAGGGCATTAATGTGAGTATTTTCTCTCTTCATGAGTATTGATAAGGATTTATTTATTTTACTTAGGCTTTCAAAGAAGTAGCCCTCTGATTTGTTGATTTTGTTAGCCTCAATTTATTTGATTTCTCCACTGTCCTAGCTTTTTCCTCTTCTCTTTGTTTCCCTACTTCACTTCAGTTTGGATCTTCTTTGTTGTGTTTTTCAAATATCTTAAGATTTCTCAAGTGATTATTTTATGGGCATTCTGGAGTTTCCTAATGTGAACACTGATCGTGATAAAATTTTCCCATAGGACATTTTCACAGTGTCCAAGAGAGATTGTTGAGCACTAAATTTATTGTCATTAACATTCAGAAATTTCTTCCACAATTTCTTTAAATTGAAATTCTAATTGAATTTTTTTCTATAATTTTTATTGAGAAATAAATAGCAATGAGAGGCTCAAAACCAATTAGTAGGACAGTTTCAATAATTAATACAAGGCATATTGCTGTCTTTGTAGTGGTTATTCATAGCACAATATGCAGACATGTTAACCTGTACAAACAATATCAATACAAACTATTTTCTCATTGAATTAAAAAAAAGTAGCTGTATATCTATCCTATTTTGGATATACAGATATAAAGTGGTCCTTCATTTCTTTCCCCTTCGTTTGTTTAGTTTTGTCACAGAAGGGCATTCCATTGCCATTCGAAGATTATAAATCCATAAATTCAGCAATATATTCCAATATAGTCGAGCAGTCCATTATACTACTACATAGGCCTGGGTTCTACATAGGACTGGCAATGTCAGAAGTTGTTGACTATAGCCTTTCACAGCTCAGTATATCAATTTGGCTTTACTGTTAACACCAAGATAAAGAAAGACCGATATAACAAGAAATGTAAATTTTTAATCTAACTGAGTCAACCAAGTCCCTTAAGGATTTACGCTCAAATACTGCATCACAAGTTGTAGGTCCTTTGTCATTGTCAGCAATATGGATGTGCCACGGGCATTGCTTGACCAATTCACTCTCTGACAAAGCCTGAGAGAATGATTTATCACCATGTGACTCTCCTGAGGCAGCACAACATCAACTATTATTTTCTTCTATGGCAGGAAAATCTTCATCGTCAGAAAATGTGGGACACATTTGTGTTAAAGGATCCTACAGTACAGTTTTTTTTTTCTGATTTCATTTCTGTACTTGACTGAAAAAATGGCAAAGATAATATCCTTGGCTGGGGAACAGAAAAGGAGCTAGCAATTCTTTCATTTATTTTTAATTTGTTGAATAAAAAATAGCAATGAGACAGTTTCAAATCAAATTAATAGGACATATTCAACAATTTATGCATTTCACATTGTCTTCATAGTGCTTTTTTTTCATTTATTTTTATTCTATTAAAATACAAATGTCAATCAGACAGTTTCAAGACAGCTTAACCAAACACATTCGATGAATTAATACATTGCAAACTGTTTTCATAATGTTTTTGTATTGTACAAGGTGCATACATGATGTTATATTTACAGATATTATTTTAGCAGATATCTCTTATCAGTGAATTAAGAGTGTAGTTGCTTACTTATCTCATTTTTTATACCTGAATTATATCAAAAATTCAATAATTACTTACCTAGTGGATGACCGTAGTACTAGAAGTCGACATAATATCCTGTTCAACTGCCATCAGTGCAAATCTTGCCTCTCATAGAATTATGTAGAAGTACAGCGTTATCTATTCTAACTGTACTGTCTATACACACACAGGATGATTTTTTCTTTCTACAACCCTTCCTTTGTCTACACCTGTCAAAAGTGGGCACTCCATTGACATTCAACTAACTTAGGTGCTTGAACTCGACACCACAATCCAACACAGTCCAGCATTCTACAAGCATAGTGAGTTATTGAAAGAAATTGTCGACCATAGCCATTTAGAGCTCAGCTTAATATTATGGGCTCACGCTGTATACTTCATTTTTATACTTTTCTGCTGAATGGTTAAGACCTAGGTAGATCAAGACTTATATACCAACACAAGAACTTTATATTTCCTATGTGGTCATTGAAGTCCTCTCAGGGTTTATCTTGTAGTCCTCTACATTATTCTGTAGTTCCTTTGTCTGTGTCATCCATGGGGATGAGTCACGGCCAATGCTTGACCAGATTGCTCTCTGTGAGAGCTTGAGAGAAAGTTTTCTCTTCATGTGACTCTTCCCAGGCACACTTTAGAACGTTAATCTCTTTCCTTTGTGGCACCATAATCTCCTTGTTCAGAAAATTTGGAGCTCACCTGAGTTTCATGATGTTGCATTACAGGTTCTCCTATGTCCTGAGTCTTCGCTGACCTTGAAAGGCTAGGGCCAAAATATTGGCTGGCCTGGTGGCTCTTCTATTTCTCCAACTCTGACTTGGGATCTTAAGTTGTTAACCATCCAGAAGAAAAGCTGATTAGTATCCTACAGCATATGCCATTCACTTTGCCTTATCTGACTCAATTGATTTTACTTTTTGTACATTCCTTTTGTATTTCTGCTTTTTGCTTGTTATACTAGGGAGACTATACGATATTTGCACATGTGTATCTGGTTTATTTCACTTATGAGTACATGTTCAAGTGGCATCCACTTCAGTATAAATGCTTCAAACATCATTCTTAATAGCTGAGTAATACTCCATTCTATAGAAATACCACATCTTTCTCAACCATTCCTCATGTGATGAACATCTTGGTTGTTTCCAAGATTTTGCTATCACACATTGTCCTGCTATAAACATAGGTACACATACATCTCTATGATACAATGTATCCAGATCCTTTGGGAAAATTCCCAGTAGGGGGATAGCCGGCTTGAATGGGATTTCTAGTACTACTCTTTTGAGGAGTCTCCACACTGACCTCCACAATGGTTGTAGCAGTCTACATTCCCACCAGCAGTGGAGAAGCATTCGCTTTTCCCCAAAACCTCTACAACATTTGTTGTTGGTTGATTTCCTTATGATAGCCATTCTTTCTGGAGTGAGATGATGTCTCAGTGTTGTTTTTATTTGCATTTCACGAATGGCTATCGAGGTGGAGCATTTTTTCATATATTTGTTCGCTTCTTTAATTTCATCCTCTGAGAAGTGTGTATTCATCTCAGATGCCCATTTCTGAATTGGGTCTTTAAATTTGAGGGCCCTGTTATATCTTAGATCTTTATATATTCTAGACAGTAGTCCTCTGTCTGATTGCTTATTAGTCAGGATTTTTTCAAAGTTTGTGGGTTGTCTTTTCACTCTGTTGACAATTTCTTTTGACATGCAGAAGCTCTTTAGGAAGAATTGATCCCATTTGTTGATTCTTTCAAGAGCTTCCCGTGCAAATATATGTTTGTTCATGAAATCTTTACCTACCACTATGTCTTCAAGACTTCCTCCTACTTTCTCTTCCAGGAGATTGAGTGTTTCTGTTTTAACGTTTAGATCTTTAATCCATTTTGACTTTAACTTAGTGCATGCTGATAGAGCTGGGTCAATTTTTAATTTTCGGCATGTACAAAGCCATGTTTTCCAGCACCATTTGTTAAAGAGGCTATCTTTCTCCCAGTGAGCTTGTGTAGCCCCTTTGTCAAAGATAAGATGGCTGCATGTTTATGTAGGTGCCTCTGCATCTTCTAATCTATTCCACTGATCCTCAGGTCTATTTTGTTGCCAATACCATGTTGATTTTATCGCAGTGGCTTTGTAGTATAATTTCAAATCAGGAATTGTGATGCCTCCTGCCTTGTCTTGATTGGACAACATTGCCTTTGCTATTCTAGGTCGTTTGTGGTTCCATATCAATTTTAGGATTGATTTCTCTATATCTCGAAGGTATGTTGGTGGCAGTTTGATGGGGATTGCATTAAATCTGTACAACAATTTTGGGAGTATGGCCATGTTCACGATATTGGTTCTTCCTATCCAGGAGCATGGAATATCTTTCCATTTTCTGAAATCCTCTATAATCTCTCTGCTTAGGGTGTTGTAATTTTCTGTGAAAAGTTCTTTGACTTCCTTGGTTAAGTGAATCCCAAGATATTTCATTTTCCACGGTGCTATTGTGAAAGGTATTGTTTCTATACTTTCCCTTTCCGTGTGTTTGTTATCTGTATAGAGGAATGCTATTGACTTCTGGGTATGGATTTTGTATCCTGTTATGCTACTGAATTTCCCTATCAGTTCTAGTAGTTTCTTGGTGGAATTATTGGGGTCTTCCAAGTAAAGTATCATGTTGTCTGAAAATAGTGAAAATTTGACTTCTTATTTTCCTACTCTTATTCCCCATTTTCTTCCTCTTTTTGTAATGGCTGTTGCTAAAGATTCCAAGACTATATTGAATAGGAGAGATGATAGAGGACATCCTTGTCTTGTACCTGATTTAAGAGTAAAAGATTTCAGTTTTTCCCCATTTAGGATTATATGAGCTTTTGGGTTGTCATAGGTGGCTTTTATTAAGCTAAGATAGAGTCCATCTATTCCAATTTTCTGTAGGACCTTGAACATGAATGAGTGTTGGACTTTGTCAAAGGCTTTCTCTGCATCAATTGAGATGATCATGTGGTTTTTAGATTTCAGCCAATTAATATAATGTATTACATTTATAGATTTTCAAATATTGAACCATCCTTGCATCCCTGGGATTAATCCTACCTGGTCATGGTGTATGACCTTCTTGAGAATTTGCTGTATTCTATTTGCCAGGATTTTCTTGAGTATTTTTGCATCCATGTTCATGAGGGAGATTGGCCTGTAGTTCTCCTTTTTGGTTGTCTCTTTCCCTGGTTTTGGAATGAGTATTATACTTGCCTACAGAAATGATTGTGGGAGAACTTTTTGCTTTTCAACTTCGAGGAAGAGTTTATAGAGTGTGGGGATTTTATCTTCTATTAATTTCTTGTAGAATTCAGCTGTGAATACATCAGGCCCTGGACTTTTCTTTGTCGGTAGGCTTTTTATTATGTTTCGTATTTCATTGGCTGTTATCGGCTTATTGAGAGTTGTCATATCTTCTTGATTCAATTTTGGTAATTTTTACCTTTCGAGGAATCTGTCCATTTCTTCTGTGTCTTCTATTCTGTGAGCGTAAAGATTCTCGAAATAACTATTAATAATCTTCTGAATTTCC
>PVKA01024943.1:0-20033 GCA_004027165.1 Ctenomys sociabilis
TGCATGTGGCTCTTTAGGGCACTGCATTGACTTTATAAATGTGTATGTGATTATAAATTGAAGCAATAATCTTAAAATAGTTTTTACCAAAATGTATTGTTGAGGGATCAGAAAGCATTATTTTTCTGTAAAGAAACATTGGAAAAGTGACTTTAATAAATCTAATACAGTACTACAATAGTTATAAAAATAGCCCAATTTAATCTTGGGATTCTCATAAAACATAACACAAAGTCCTATCAGCTTCTCACTGAACCTGAAAGCTCACAATGTGTGTAGGGCCTTACATCAGAATCACCGGTATTGAACAGCAATGTGTATTAAAAACTATGCTTGAATATCTATCATCTTGTCTTCTAAATGCGTACCATTTATAATGTCATATCAATTATTACTATACTTTCTTTACAATAAATTTTTAAAAAGGGTAAAAAAGATAACAGACAAAAACAAAAATTTAAGGTTTCTTGAAAGCAAGTGGCAATATGCAAGCATATGTTCAATTGTACTTAACCATATCTGTTAATTTGAGCCACAGATTTGACAATAGAAATGGGTAATACATCAACCATTGCTGATCAGCTATTCTTGCTTTGGAAATCTGGAACATGTGTATTGTTGTATGTTACTCTATTTTTGTCTTCGTTTCTGATTTTTGTTCTTGTTTTTCTTTCTACTCTTAAAATAAAATAAGATAAAATAAAATAAAGTAAAATAATCACACTCATGAAAGGATTGGGATAATACAGGCAAGGAGAAAAAAAGCCAATATATTCACTACATATGCAGCAATAGATTGAACACATAAAGCTCATATGGATAAGATTTTTGCATAGCTGGGTGAGGAAAATTACCAGAATGTACACATTTCTATCACCAAAGAATAATTATCTGTTCAATGCAACTGTAGTCTTGTGTTTGGTGCGTTCATATTTATGAGTGTTATAGCTACTCCTCTATTGTTCCCTTTTCCAGATTTTGGCAATGCTTCAGAATGAATTAAACCTCGAAATTAATTTAATAAATTGCCTATCCTTGGGCTGGCAAGATAGCTCAGCGGTCTAAAGCGCCTCTCAGGGACCGCGGTTCGATCCCCAACACCACATGCCATGCCAGCCCCTTACCCCAGGGCGGGCTGAGCTGACCTCTCCCCCCTCCCCCCCACAAAAAAGGAATCCGTGATGTGCAGCGAGACACTGTAACAAATAAATGAATTTAAAAAAATTGCCTATTCTACAACAATGGAAAAAACCAAAATAGTGTGATGAATGTCACATATCAACAATAAATACCATCACTCTTCATAAGGCATTAACCTAATATAATTCCTGTAACAATTTGGATATATTTAGAAGTGTGTGCTGCACATTTAAGCTAATTCTTTGGTTGTGCAAACTGCCTTGCCATAGGAAATAAAGTTGACCTTGCAGCAAAGGCTGCACCGGAAAGGAGCAATCGCAGGAGCACCCTCATGCTGTCAAGAGGTCTGGCAATTGTCCCGCTTACGAACAAACACCATGGGTGTTTCTCTCGCTTGGCTTTGGACCCAGCGATGTTAAGATCTCTTTCAGAGCTATATTTCTTTAAAAATGAAGATGTTTAATCACAATCCAGTATCATGTTCCATCATCCTCGTGGGAAGTTGTGCCCATTGTAGACTCTGGATTCTTTCACATCAAAGGCTAACATTTCATTTCAGCATCCTCAGAGCTGAGCCCAATGCTTGGCACATAGTTGCAACTTAAAAAGGTATGATGGACACATCATAATTATTTCTTTGGATAAATTCTAATACCCGGTAGGTTCTCATGGAGACAAATCAGCTGAGCACATTGTCCCTCACTTCATAATACAGAAGAATAAACTGTATTCTTTATGAAGAATTGCAAAATTACCCTTCTCATTCATGACACTGACTCCTTTAAAAGAACTGATTTCATAAGACATCATGAAGGCTGTGATTGGTAAACACTGTATGGAGACCATGCCATGGATGGGGGCACCCTTTGGAAGCAAGGGACCATGTGTACCTTGGCCTCTTTGTGGAGATTACAAACGTGAGCACATTTTGCTCCTATGTGCTTTGGACATTAATTTACTAGAAACTGAACTGAGTCCAAAATCTATCTCTGTTCTGGCAGTGTAGCATGCCAGAGCTTTCTTTCTTTATATACTTTGGCATATGTTCAATTACAATTAATTCTGAAAAATAATATTTTAGTTTCACTCTAGTTCGAAGAAATTGAGTCCCATCGATAGTTATTTGTATAAATAAAGATTTAACCCATGCCTAAAGAGTAGTGAAAGTCAAGCCTGCTTTTGAAGTAGTGGTCAAAGAAAGTAAGAAGTGTCAAGAACAAGAAAGGGATCCAGAAGTCTCCTACTTCTGTCTGTATCATAGTATAATTTAATATAAATATGATATTGATATACAGATCATATATTATTACCTGAAATTATGTTTTTATTTGTTTCTTTTTGTATGTTTAGTATCAGCCTTTAGAATACAGCTCAATTTTCTTTTTCTAGTGCATCCTCAATGTACAATGACTACTCAGTGGGAATTTACTGAATAAATAAATACACTGCAATCATTCTTCAAGGAGCAATGAGATACTTACAGTGCGAGAGTTGTGCTAGTGAACTGTTGGGTTAAAAATAAATAAATAATGGTGCTCATGGTACAAAAAAGTAAGCTCCTGAAACACAAAAGAAGTTTGTTCTTTTCAAATCCTTTTGTTAAATGTTCATACATTGCTATACAAGATTGCTATTTTTTGGTGAGTGTGTTGAATGTATAGGATACTGTCAAGTTTTAGTAATAGGGATCTTTGCAGAGGTGTTATGATATGAAGTAATTACGAACCAAGACCTGAGAATAGAAGAGAGATAGGAGAGGTAGTGAGAGGGTGCCTGTGAGGATGTGGTTTTTGCCTTTATTGGTGTTGAGATCTGCCCCAGGGAAAGACAGTGTGCTTCTAGGCATATCTGTGTGTTCGGAGGGGTCGTGCCCTTGTGTCTGGGCTCCTCTCTGCCCCTTGTGCTCTGGCCCTCTTCTCCTACTCTGCTTTCCACCTCAATGAACTAAGCATCTTTGGTCTGCCATAGAGCTTCTGCCTCGGAGACAGCTGATTGTGATCTTAAAACAGCGAGCTTGCCAAACCCCTTTTCCTTTAAGCTGTGGGTGTTCGGTACTGTGTCCAGGGACAGGAAAGCTGACTAAGACCTCATTTTCTTTCAGGTGCAAGTAGAAAGTAATTTACAGATTAGCATAAGTATCATTAGGAAGACCCTTAACGTGGGGATATTTGTTCATGCCTGAATAGAAAACAGAGGAAGATAATAAAGGTGATAATTTAGGAACATTATTCACATAGTGGTTTTGAGAATCACCTGGAATCTGGTAAAAGTCTGGAACCTGCCTGGCCATTTAAGAGATGACTGTAGTAATTCATGTATATAATCATAGGACACAGTTAAATAGTCAGAATGGAGGAAGACAGACTTCAAATGATAGTATAAAGGAAGGAATCAGGCATCTTGTAAGCATCTGGAGTATCTGAAGAAGAGAATGAAAGCAGTGATAGGCCAAGCAGATTAAGCTTCTCATACAGAATGACAAGAACAAAGAATGTAAAAGTGTAGGAAAAAATGTTTTGAGGGAAAAGAAAGAGCTTGGTGTGTAGGTGACACACTTGGAGTTGCTTAGTGCACATGGCTGCTGTCACTGCAGGACACTGATTGATTTAGTATTATTTATGGAGCACATACAATGTGCCAGAGAGCATGCCCAACATGTTTTGTGACCTCCACCGTGGCATGAATCAGTCTAATGATCAGAATGTAAATCTGTGTTTTAGAGACAATTGAAATAAGTGCACTGATTAAATGATAGAAATACTCACATATGTAAAATAAATAGACATCTCTGAATTTTCTTTATCAAAAGGAACTTATTGAAGCATCATCACCCTTTTTCATAGATTTGGTACTATGTGGCCTCCTGACTATTTATAGCTTGTATTTCTTCCAGTATCCTGGGAGAAACTGATAGAATCTTTTATTCCTCAAGAAAGTAAATTCCATACAATACCATAAGATACACTAATGTATAGAAACACTAAGCTATAATTGGGATCTAGGAACCGTCTAGGAAATGAAGGACTGAAACTTCAAATTATTGACCTGTAAGATTAATTAGGAGAAGCCCACGGGAGTGGATATAGATGCTGACTATCGATCTTAGTTATTTTTCTCATAGCTGGGACAAAATACTCGGTATCTATACAGATAGGTTTATTTCAGCTCACAGTTTGTAGAGGTTTCAGCCCATTGTCAGCTGGCTTCAAGGTAGGGTTGCATGGCAGAAGGGCATCACAGAGAAGAAACAGTTCATCTCTCAGCAGGCAGAAGGCAATGGGCTGCAAGCAACAGCAGTCAGCCTAGACTTGCCCTTTCTTCTATCCAGGTTACAAGCCTCTTTATTAGTGGCATCCGCACCTAAGTTAGGGCTTCTGTCTTCAGTAAATCCATTCAGCCACATCCAGAACTGTGCTAAACCTAGCAGTTGACTAATCCAGTAGCACACACCCTCAATTGCTGTATCACACTCCCATGAGCCGTCTCCCAGAAACCCCACTTAGATGCACATGAGGCTTTGCGGGAACACCTAGACACAAGCCATAGCAGCATCCAAACCAGTAAAGGCCTTGATGTCTCTAGAAGTGGACTTCAGGGATGGGAGACTAACCCAAAGATCCAAGTGTTGAGAGAGAGGGAAGATTGTATACTGGTGGCTGGGGCTAGGGCTCTCTTGGGTCTAAGATTGCTTGGCATTCTGTTGTACCTAAAGGAAAGGACCACAAATCTGAATAGAAACTTGTTTGGAGCTTGAGTCCTAGAACAGGAATGGAAGAGCATTTATTAATCTTCACAGGGTCAGTTTTCCATCACTATTTACATAGAAACCTCATTATTTCCAGGGCAGGGGGGGGTATATGCCCAAGGTTAAATTCATAACTACTGCACCTCTACTGCATGGTGGTGTAGTTTTGATGCTTTGAGAGACTGAAGCAGGAGAATCACATGTTCAAGTACCACCTTTGGAACTTGGGAAGACCATATCTTAAGTCAAAGAGTACTCTGGATGTAACTCAGTGCAGAGTCTCTGCATTTGATTTTTCAAAAAAAAAAAGAAAGGAAAAACAAAAGCAAAGAAAGAAAAGGAAACGTCAGGAATGGTGAACTGAATAGACTTTCTGTTTTTTTGTTTGTTGAAACATTTAGAATGTGACTCGCTTCAGGCCCAGTGTGGATCAGAATGACTTGACAGAGACAAAGGAGTTCACAAAGAAGAGAACAAACTTCAGGCTTTCAGGAGTGATATGTGTGTTTTTCAAAGGATTGAGAAAAAGGAAGAACAGTTATGATCGTAACTACTTTGGAGAGTTTCTATGACAATGAAATACACACACCTCTACCACTCAGAACTGTGAAGAGTGTAGCTCAAGTACTCAACACTGAGAACTTGTGGTTTGGTGAAGTGGCTCTCTGTCACTTTCCCTTGCTATCCAAGGCTGGCCAGCTTATGCCCACATTTGTGTTGTGTTAACTTCTACAACAGGTAGTCTAGACTTACAGGACAGGATTTAATTCTGTCTCTGTGTTTGAAAATTATTCCTGAAGTTATGTGACAAGTCTTCTGGAGGTGTCCTAACACATCCCACCATGACCACCCCTCCACAGACAGGGAGGAAAGCAAGGAAAGAAGCTTGAGGTGAGGTGGCCTTGGCAGGCAGTAAGGGAAGATCTTCCTTGGAGATCTTGGGCTTGAGGCAAAGTCTGTCCACATAACAGTACCCAGAAGAGCTCCTACAGGAGCAATGTGGGGCTGAAACAGCCCTATATCCTTGTGTCAGTTCTAATTTGTCCTGGTTGTAGGAACTGATTCAGCATTATGTTCTGAGACCTAAAATATTTGTGGATGTGTTTTCATGTTATTATCAATATTCCTTCAGAAAATAAGAAGTAGGTGACTCATAGATGGGAAGATATATTAATTTTAGTATAAGAAAGGCAAATACGTTTAAAAAGCTGTACATCTCTAATGCAATTGCTCATCTTCACTAGAATTCTAAAAAAAAGAATGTGTCATTAGTATTATGTGTGGATTTAAAACTACACAAATCCCATTTCCATCCTGACAGTATTTCTGGATGGAGAGGTAAAATAAATGCTGTACAGTGCAATTGACAAGTTGTTGTGACTGCTCTGGGTGGCACAGGAAAACAATGGCTGGATTTTATCACAGGTGCCCGCATAACTGTCTGACCAATCTAAACCATGTGTAAGGCCCAGGGAAGAACCCTATGCCGAAGTGCTACAGACCTGACTGTGTCTCGGTTGTCCTGTATTTCTCAGCAGATATGAAGGAATTCTTCTTAAATATGAGTGGAGGTACCTACAAGTTAACGTGGTAAATGTAAAAACCAAGCACATTTTAACAGGAGGCATATATAAACCTAAACCAAAAAGATGGAGGTAAGGTGTGGTGATACTTTTTCAGGAGCATTTACTGAGATGTGAAAATGCACACTTGAACCCTTCCTTCCTAAAAAGAGAGCTGCATTCTCTTCTCCAGTGACCATCTTCCTTGCATAATAAGAGCCGAGTCCCAAAATGGCACTCGTCACTGAACAGACAAAGTGTTTGGCAGTCTCCACAAATGGGTGTTTTCCTTGGTTCTCCTTCTGCTCTTGACAATTCAGTTGCATATAAAGAAGAAGAAGATAAATGTTTCTGATGAAAAGAAATTGATACATACGCTAAACATGAGAGAAGGCAAAAATATTGTATGATGTATTTTTATTTAATATTTAATATTTTATTTAATATTTTATTTTTTTTACTAGATTGGTGGAAATAAAATGTTAAAATTCTTAAATTGTCCCATGTACCAGGATGTTGGCCATGGTTAGCACCCCTCAATCTCAGAATGCCAAGGCCAGAGCACTACTGTGTGGATCAGCTATGTTGCAGTATTTGATAATTTTGTTTTTGGATTTCCTTACACAAAGTATAAGCTCAGGGGCACCTCCCAAATTCTGGTGCATCACTGTTCACAACAGAAATTCTCACTCACCATTATTTTTGGCTTTGACGACCATACATACAGTCTCTTACCCCTTTTACTTCATACTTTATTTCAGTAGATATAGTAGATGATTTTGTTTAGAGAAAAGTCACAAATTTTAAGTGTTTCATTCTCTCAGACTATTATCTTCTATGTATATAATGAAGCAGTTGATCAATACTTTGTCCTTTGAAATATCCAAAGGACATTATATCTTAATATGAACTTTGTTGGCTGGACATTACCATTTCTTTATAAATACTATCCCAGAGATAGCCCCTCCTTGACAATATTTTTGAATAAAACATATTAGATTATGTACTTTAGTGTAATAACAGAGATTTATTTCTCTCTTTTATTTTATGGAAGAAAGTATAATCTCATTTATTTCTCCCTTCAGGATTTTACCAGGAATAGTGAAAGCTAAAATACTCATTTTGGTATCATTTACCAGAGATAATTATAACATACTCACTAATATAAAATACCTTAGTTTCCAACTTCATTCGACTGTGTTATAATTACCTTTTATTATTTCAATCTTCCAAGTCCTTTACTTTGGGGTTTGAGGGTATGTGGAAGATGAACTGTGAAAATATTTTGAGTACTGGAAAATGAAATGACCTTCTGCACCACTCACTTCTGGAGAGTGTTTCACTTTTTGCAGCAAAAGTACACAAGTTGTCATGGAAATGTGTAGTGGTTACATACCAAATATAGGTGGACATTCAGTGGTCTCTGCTACTCTTATAAGTAAAGTGTCTCAGCTAAATTATAGAAAATGTAGAATGCTCTTAAATATTGTTATGAAAAATTTCCAATTTTATATTGTATGTAGAATTTGATGCTTTCCAGGCAGGACAGCAAGGTGTTTTTTTTTTTTTTTTTTTTTGTGTGTGTGTGTGTGTGTGTTTGTTTGTTTCAAGAGACTCAATTTGCAGAGTGAATATTTGGATAATAATGAACAGTTGAGAAGCATGAGGTCACACTTAGGGTAGTTTTAGTTTGTGAAATGTACTTCTATGTGAAATACACTTCTTTTTTCAACTTGTAATATATGCATAAATCTCATTATATGGTACAGATTAAGTACTTAAAAATCTTCAATCTGTGCTTTAACTTGATGGCAATGAGTCAGAGTTTTCAACCTTTATAAATTGAACGTGTTAATATGCACATGGAGGTAAGTCCCACCTAGCTGTCTGGCAAGCAGACAGGTACTCCTGATGTTTGAAGAGTGGAATGATTCAGAGAGGTGGGATGTGGAGTTGAGCTATTTGAGTCCAAAATATGAGTTCTATACTCCAAAACTGGGCTTCGGATAATATATTTGACCAGGTATTTTGCTTCTCATCTCTCATTTGCTTTAACAGTGTGCTAATTTTGTATTTAGAAAAAAGTGGAAATGTGGAAATGCATTAATTATTTTGTAAATGACAGAAAAATTCAGAAAAAAAAAATCACTGAGCGAGTGCCCAGAATTTATGAAGCATGCAGCCTTCAGTCGCTTTTCCTCACTCTTCCAAATACCAGACCTAAAGGCTACAGATATCTTTGTTTCCCCAACTGTTCTCATCATGGATGAAATTTGGAAGGAAGAAAAAGCACTTAATTTATGTTTTTCACACCTAATGAGGTGAGAAATTCTAGGCAGGCCGAAGAAACATTTTCAGTGTCCTGGAATTTGATCTCTGTGAAATTTAGCAGTTTCATTATGACAGTTTTAGCTTAATTTTATATAGTATTCTCTTGCATTATTTTAAACTTATGCTAGTTTTTCTTCAATAATAACACAGATGGCACCAAAAGCAAACCACTGAAATTCTGATTTTATTTTTCACAAAACTGTAGGAAAAGAATTAAATAAAAATTTGCACAAAAACCTTTAAGCTAGTGAGTACTTTATTTTTAAATATAATGTTAGGGTAAGGATTTCACACAAAAAAAATCATCAACCCTCACTTTTAAAAGTGAAGGAGAGATATAGTGTCCATTGTCATTAAAATACAATATGTCCTAGGTATCAATGAATAAAGAATTGTCCATGGACAGTGTGTTTCGGTGTGGGCCTTCTCAAAACATTGGAAGAAATGTTTACCCAGAGAGTTGTGTCTTAATAAGTTTTGAGGGTTTTTTGCATGCATATTAGTTAATTCTGCAAAGGTGTGTTAATTCCTTGAGGCCACTAGGCATGCACAGCTGTAGTATTATTACCTTTATGCAATTAAGTAATAATCTCCATAGGTTTGTAATTTACTCTGAAGAAGCAACTTAATTCACTAAGAAAATAAGGGTAAATACACTATTTGATTGATTATCTTGTCATCCTGTCAAGTCTAGATAACTCAGTGGTAGGGGTGGGAAGTAAATATCATTTAAAATTGAGGAAGGAAGATTGGACTGCATATTAGCATTTTCTTCACAATTGCACTTTCCCATTCTTATATCTTAGACTGTTATAGTAGCTTCCTAACTGGTCCTTTCGATTACAACACTTATGGTTAAAAGCTAATAAACATTTTGGCATCAGATGTTTTTCTAAAGTACTACTGCATTGATTTGTCAACTCAGAAGCAATATGCAGTGCCCCTGAGGTCCTTCATTATATTTACTGTCCTTTGTGTCCCTTTGTACTTTCAAACTCCAGCTGTTTAGGGGTCATTGCTGGAAATGGAAGCACATGATCCAGATTGAATATGAATGCTGAACTCAGCATCCACGTGGGCATCTTGCATACCTTGAACTCAGTTTTCCATCTGCTGAATGGGGATGATGGTAAGAAAATAGTAAATGTCTGATTGCCTATCCATAGTGACATATCTGTGACTTCGTTTCTGCTCTCATTGTATGTGACAAATCACCCAGCCTCTGCATTTCAAATTTCTACTCCTCTTTGAGACTAGAGTCAGCTGTTGATCTATCATGAAAATTGTTTGCTTATTAAAATGACAGATCATACTCCAAATTCCTAAAATTCTCCTTATTCGCATATTCATGGGTGTTGCTTAGCTTGTGTTTCATGCCCAGGTGCTTTTATTTTCACCCATGGGAAAGAATCTTCATGGTCAGAAATGTCTCTTAAACCATCCAAAAAGCTGTTGTGGAGGTAAATACTGGAAAATGTCTTTGTAGTCACTAAATATTTTAATACCACTTCCCTCAAGATGTGCATATCACATTGTTCTGTGAGTAGCCTCCTTTGCGTGGCTTGGAAGTTTGACATTAGTTTTAAAAGTTGTCTAACAGGTCATCCTTTTTTCCTGGATATAAAGACATAAATTAGGATTCTGTTCTTTCCAGAGGAATTCTGTATTGGTGAAATTACTTCTGCTCTTTGTGGTGCAGTATGCATTTTTATAGTGTATTATTATGCTACAGTCTTGAATGTTTACATTACAAGGTACAGTCTTTAAGAGCAAGGCAGAAAATATTTATAATAGTTTTCTTTTCTTTGATGAAATAGAGAAATATATTTAAAAGTCAAATACTGCAGTGTTTTCTCACTGAGACCTTTTTTTGGTATTTCAGAAAGATGCGAACCCTTTTTCTTCTCTGTTTGATTACAGTTTCTGGGTTCCCTATAATACTAAACTCTCACCTTTCAGTTGTGAGGTAATATGGGGAAGTTTACTCACAAAATCCAGATAGTCTTCATCTGAATTTCAGCCAGGAAGTATCTTATCATGCAACCAAAGCAAGATATGTCACTATGGAACTTGATTTATTACATACTTCAGCTCTTAATGGAACAGAATCTACCACGATTGTAGCTTTAGCATGAGGTTAGAGAAGAAGCAAAGCAAACAACCTCAGAATGGGGATGATGGAAACTCTGCTTTCTCGATTTCTGGCCGTCACCCACCTCAGATCCTCGGGTCACTCTCAGCCGCATCAACTCCATCGCTGGCCTCTTTATGTGACACTGAGCAAGCTGAAAAATTAGTTTTTTTAAATTGGAAAAAACTAAATGGTTACCCCGCATCCTCTGTGGGAAATTTAGAAGTGGACTGTGTAAATATGAGAAATTCATGAGGCCGAGTTGATTTATATCCTCCTTCAAGAAAATAGGGATTGAGGTAACAGAGAACCTTCGTATAACTCATGCAACTCATTGCAAGGTCAGTGGCCAATAAAGACATCACCTCCCATGATTAATTGTGGACGGGTACCACCCCCAACTTTCCTTTTATCCCAGAGACCTAGATAAATGCCATGATGGGCCCCTCAGCGTCCTAGCTCTGTCCTTCCCACGTGCCTCTCAGGACACAGCAAAAGAGAATGAGAGGCACAGCAATATGACACTGGTGCATTTCATTTTAGAAGTAAAATGCCAGTGACACTGAAGAGATGCTTTTACAGGGTGAAAAGTAAAGCCGTAGACTTCTTGGCTGGTGTGAGAACTATTCTATATTCTTATCATAATCTGTGGATTTCTACAGTTGGCTTTGTGCCTTAAAAATACCCAGCTATTTTCTCTTTCCATAAGTAAGAACAAATTTAGATTTTTGAGGCTACAATAGTAACTAGGACTTGCACCTTGATGATATTTAACTGGCTTCACAGAGCCAGTAACCCAGTGTGGTGGTTTCTGAAACTGTGTTTGTTGATGGCCATGCTTACTGATTTCCATTTTATAAATCCACAGATAAATTTTGAATATTAAAAAACTTATTAATTTCATTTTATAAAAAATAGAATATGAATTTTATAGGCTTATACTAATTCCTTCCTCCCGCATATGTGTGTGTGTGTGTGTGTGTGTGTGTGTGTGTGTGTGTGAGAAACCAGAACTGCAAAGTCCTTACATACTCTGTGTATAAGCTTCATTTGTTATATGGAACACAGGTATCAGTAATGTTGACAAAAATTATATAGAAAACTTCTCAGTTTAGAAAATAAGTTCATGTATAATATGAAAGCAACCCTCTAAGAGACACATAGCTTACTATTATTTTAATTTCATTTTGCACTTAAGAAAATTGAGGCATGAAAATCAAATGATTAGCCTAATCGTAAGTGGCTAAGCTGAACTGCATTAAAAGTAAAGATAACTATAACACATGCTTCTTTCGGCTTGAATTTGGTTCTCGTATTTGTTAAATCCCTAGCAGCAAGCACTTACTACATTTGTAACTGTACTGTGCAGAGCTGAAGAAGTATCCATAAAAAGCCGTGTTCCAGCCACTGCTCATCAGAAGAGAGGAAAAGTGGCTTAAGACACACCTTTGTTCCTGGGTGATTGGCATGATTTATTTCAGGTATGGATATTCTCTGTCAGAAAGTACATTTTTTGACATGTGGTAGAGTGACTCCAAGATAAGGAGATGACTTGGCTTCTCAACCGAAGAAATAATCATCAATATAAGGATAAAAGGACAGGGAGTAGGTGATAAGGTGGGGAGGGTGAAACCAAAGGAGCTCTGCGCAAGAGCAAGGATTGCCAGTCAACATACACGTGGGGAAAGTTCTTGGCCATCAGGAGTTTTAGCCTCCCGTGGGAAGGCGATGGCTGTGTGGTTCTGACATTGAATCCTCATCTGCTGCCACCTATGGAATCAGGAAGAGGGGTTGCGTTTCCCAGTCAGATGTGGGAAGGAGAGTGTGACAGGCTGTGGGAGGAGAGACGAGGAGAGAGCAGGGCTTTGGTGGGCAGGAACTCTGAACAAACTTCATTGTGAAAATGTGCAGTTTGGTATTTTGGGAAAACAGAGGCCTCCAGAGGAAGAGATCCTCTCACAGGGGACCATGTGAGTCTGTGTGAAATTGTTCTCCCTGGCTCTCTGAATCTTCCCACTTTTCTTGTGTTTGTAACTGCCTGTATTTCGATGTTTCTCCCCACAGTATGTTTCATATTTTAACAGTTTCTTCTAGGGGCTAATTATATGTAATTACAGCATCTTCCACCTCAGGAAAAGTCACAGAATTCATGGAAGGGGCAGTAAGAAGTGACGATTGCTTGTTTCAAGACAGAACTCCATGGTGTTGGGAAGGTAGTTTTATAAAGTAGCAGAAAGTGCATCACGGTGTCATTGCACTTTCCTCTGCAGCCCTGCATAGGGCCTGTGAATGCCCACACCCACCTCGTCTGATGCGGACAACTCTCTAGGGCTTTTATTCTTACAGTCCTTTTTTCATGGCACGGCCTTACCCTGGAAAACAGAGCATGTTTTCAGTTTTGGGGCACTGTGCACGGCTCCTCAGGAGTGTGTGACCATCAGTGACCTTGCTTCGTGAACTCTGTGAGCTTGTGCAGACCACCAGACTGCACAACTCTCTCCACCATCTGAGTCCCATTCCCCTGTTCCTCTACCTTCATTTCAGTTGTTTTCTCTCAGCCTCAAAAGTTTATCATATGTGGAAAATTGCACATTTCTATGCAATTTTCATCACATAATATATACGTGTAGACCTCAGGTTACGACATCGAGATTGAAACTTTTTTTTCCACAAGTAGAATATGTTCAAATATATTCAGCCCAATTTTAATCTGATTTAACCTTGACATGGAGACATAGAGAAAACTGTGCTCCTTCAAGTGTCCTTTGTTACACATCACGTTTCTCTAATGTGTGAAAAAATAATACACACATTCTCTTCTCTTACAACTGAGGAAAAGATTTTCTCAGTTGCTGGGCTAGCACATTCACGTGTCCCCCATCTTTTCTTGGTCTCCTCTTTCATTGAGGACTGCTTAGAAGGATTTGTTCATCATTAGAATTCTGATGCTCATCACTTTAAAGGTAAGAAAACAGTATCCTCACAAGCACCTATGAATGTTGTGACTTGCATATCAGTCCTTCATTTCCTGCCTCTTGGACAAAGGTCATTGATGGGACAGTTCTGCTGTGTTTACAGTTGTGCCATCAGTGAGCCTGGTAACATTAGCTAACAGCCAAGCATGTTGTGTACATGGCATCTTCTGAGTGTGAAGCCATTTCTTAAAGCAGCAAGACACACTGGGTCCGACCTTCATTGGATACATGCTGCTATGACAGGCACGTCGCTATAACTTGAACGTATCTAGGAGCATACCCTCCATATTTTGGTTGATTCAAGTATTTCTTTCATTTTAAATATGAGCTCTCTCTAAAAGGAATTGAGATGAAAACATTTTCTCCAATGCTAGAAGTTTGTAAATATTTGATATGGCATCTGCATTAGAGATACCTGCAGGACATATTTATCTAAACTTATAATACTAAATTCTTGTGAGTACTTAATAAATATTCAGGACCAGGACCTTAGAAGGCTGGAATTTACTTGACTTTATATTTTAATAAATTATACTCTTAATAGTTGGCACCCTGGATAGTGTTTTAGTGAATTCATTGGCGCAGGATTTATCAAACTGGTTTATACAGAAGTTAATCCAATCAAATGCTTAATTCTTTTTGCAAAAATGGTAAATTGATGAGTGTGTGATTTTAGAGATTATCTATGAGAATTCCTATTTTAGAAATTTCTAAAGCCAAACATAGTCATGGAATAAAAATAGCAGTTTTCTCTTCTCTTTCTTTTGTCTTTTGTTTTACTTTTCTATTTCATCTGCTGTTTCACTGCAGCACCAAATTGCTCTTCAAAAATCTTAAGGCTTTTTCAGAATTCTCACTAATTTTAAGTGATAACTAAAATCATCAGTTATAGATCTAGTGTCAAATAAGTCTTTATCTCTTCCTGTGGGCGGCTATCTTTTTGACTGATGTAAGTGAAAAAAGAACTGCATTTCTTTTTTCCAGTTGAAAATGGACAATTTAGCCACCACATGTCTGCCAATGTACCTCCGTATGAGATGTAATTATATGTGAAATAATAACCTTGCTGCCAAATAGTTTTCAGTGCTTTGCTTTATATGAGAAACAATACATTTTTAGTTCCAAAAGGCAATAAGATAATGACATTCAAGTCAATCTCTTGCTGCTTTTACTTTCTTACTACATTTTAAGGCTCTCGCTCATCCCTCTCTAGTTTTCAATATGTTAAGATGACAATCTCTTATTATAATTTAGATAACATAGCCTTTGCTTAATTTTCAGCCTCATTTTTTTCCTGAATATGGATGTATTAAAAAGTCTATTCTCAATTTATGATAACAGGTTTTAGAAAACACCTCTCTCATATAAATCATCAGGTATTGTGTAAAGAGTTTATATTTTCACTATTTTTACTAATCTGTTTTAGTGATTAAATGCTTGCTCACTTAAAAGGTGAGACAAAAGGAAAGTCAATAATAATAACCAATATTTATTTATTCCCAAGCATAGGTCAGTCATTATACTATATAAGAACTTATATGCATTTTTCCTTTGTTCCTATTGAAACCCTTGTAAAGTAGGTAAAATTCCTATTTTAATTTTACACATGGTATGAGTACCTTTGTAGTGTGATTCTTCCATTTTTTCCCAAAGAATCTAGCCAAGCTTGGCAGTTGTGGTTGAAAGGCGTTGTGTTACAGGACAAAGAACATTATCAGACATTCAGAAGCCCTAGTTCTGTCTCTTGGTTGCAGTATCCTAGGTTTACTGATGCACTAGATTTGCAGGAAAAGTTGTGTTAATATTCTAAGAAGGATCAAGGAGTCAAATGACACACTGACACACTTAATGAGACACTCCTTGAGAAATGAGGGCATTGTGGTGGTCTGGGTTATTCTCCTATTTTCAAGGACATTAGAGGCAGAGGAAAAAAGCAATCATAAAAGGATCTGAGTGAGGGAAGCAACATACATGGAATAAGGGCCAAAGTATTGAGGAGGGACAAACTGAGTTGAAGAGATGGAAGAACATCCATTACGATGAGTATAGAAGTGGGATGTGAATAGAGGAATCTGCTCTAGTAGTGTTTGTAAATAGAATATCATGTCTGTACCTTGTATAACAAATAACCACTAAGAAAACAATATGCAATGTATTAATTATTGAATCTGTCCTACTAATTTGATTTTAAACTGTCTCATTGCTATTTGTTCTTCAATAAAATTATGAACAAAAAAACAATTGGGATGTGAGTCTGGAGCCAGATTGTGTAGGACTTCAGGTCATGATGAGGAATTACGATTTTATCCTACATCTGTTAGGCATTTACTGGAGGGTGATTAATGTCTGAGAGACACGATGTGATTTACTCTTCAGAAACTTAACATTGGCAATTCTGATAAAAATTGAAGAGTGAAAAATGGAAGACTTTTGACATGGTGATAATGGGGATTGAACATAGGCTATTTGCAAAGAGCTACATTCCCAGCTTTTTAAAATTTATTTTGAGATAAAGACTTACTAAGTTGCCCAGGCTGGGCTCAAACATGCAATCCCCCACCCTCAGTTTGCCAGAAACTACAAGCAAAATATAATTGCTGAGATTATATGCATGTGCCACCACACCTAGCTTGGAAGAACACATTTTAAATATTTTTGTTTAATTTGTATTTTTACTAGTGCAGAAAAACAAAAAATAATTTAATGTTAATGGAATATTATGACTCATAGAGCATAATGTTTAAGTCAAATTGAATCTATTTATTTCCATGCTTTTTATTGTTTTATGATACAACCTTTGATTTTTTTATCCAGGTTTTTGGAATTTACAGTGCATTATTGTCAACTTTTAATTTGGTGACTTGAATTGGAATAAAGCAGTGGGTTTGGTGAAAGGTAGACAGATTCAGAATATATGCTGAATCAAGATGAGAAGGATTTGCTGATAAATTAAAAGTAGAGTTATAAGACAAGAAAGCAATCTAGGCTGTCTACAAATGCCCTGAGTGACTGGCCAGATGGTGGCATCATATGTGGAGATAGGAATGGCAAGGACAATGCTAATTAGAGGAAGGGGAGACAGCTCCATTTAGGTCACTAAACTAAAATATTCAGTGTAAATCACATTAATTTCTGATGTCTACTGGATAGCAAAGTGGAAGTGATGTATAAACAATAAAATAGCCTCTGACAAATCAGGATTGAAGGCATAGATATGGTAATCATCAGCATAGATACTATAAAGTCTTGAGGGCATAGATGGCAGAGAAAATCATGAGACTGGATTAGGCCACATGGACAGAGCATGCAGACAACGAAGTGAATACATAGGGATATCAGGGAAGTAAAGAGGAACTGGCACAAGAGACTGGAAAGGAGCATACAGGAAGATAAGAGAAAAGCCACAAAAATACATAATTTTGAAAGCTGAGTGAAAAAGACTCTTTTGAATACGAGACGGTGATCCAGTAGGTTAACTACTACTGCCTGATCTAATAAAGTTATGAGTGAAGGTTCTTAGAGAAATACAAGCAAAACATGTAGAGATGGGTAGACATTGAAACACTTGTAAAGTAGGAAGCTTGGCACTCCCATGGTCTACCATCTGCAATTTGGAAGCCTGGGAAAGCTGGTGGTGTAGTTATTGTCTGAATCTGAAGGCTGAAGAACAGGAAAAGATCATTGTTTCAGCTCAGTGGTTAAACAGAATGGAAGAATTCTCCCTTACTCTTTTTGCTGTATCCAAATCCTCCATGGGCTCAATGATACCTACAGATGACAGGGGAGGAAACTGTGTTGATCCATAATTTTACAGATTCAAAGTGAAATACTTTCACAGATAACTCAGAAATAATATGCAACCAGACATCTGAGTGTGCAACTGCCCAATCAAACTGACACAATAAGATTAACCGTCACAAATTAAAAATGATTTAGCAGCTAAATTGGTTCCATGTGTTTTATACATGAAATTAAGAGTGGTTTAGAATATGAAGAACTGTAAAGAAGAACGACTAGTCATCAAGGCAACATGAATACAAACAAGAAAAGCGAAGACAGGGTTCAAAATGTTTCCAAGAAAAGAATGTCACACATGATGCTGGAATGTTGCATCAAATAAACAACAACTATTGAATAGTAGGAAGGATGTCTCAGCAAAGAGAACTAAGGACATGAAAAAAAATGAGCAATTTTTTTCAAAAAATCCTCTGATTGTTTCTACATCTATGAAAATCAGCTTTTCTTAATTTCAGCAAAATAAATAAGAAATTCAGAATGGCGATACATTTTGGAAAGGTAAACCTGTCATCAGAGTGTTTACATTTTATCATGTGCACTGCATATTTATTCACTTAAATATGACATTACTTGTCATATTTTGAAATGGTGTACAACATATAATTGTTTAAATTTAATATTATGCTTCATGATAGAAAATGTTCTAGATCCCTGTTGTGTGGCATTCTGCTCAGCTAAATTTTGGCATGTATGCATATTCATTTTGTGGACATTAAACTTTTGGCTGTTTATGTTAGGCATGGTAGCACATCGCTGCCATGCCAACACTCGGGAGGCTGAGCAAAGGTGCCCGCTGTGAGTTCGAGGCTAGCATGGGCTACATGGTCAGCTTGAATTCAGGGCCAGCTTGAGCTATGAAAAGACCCTGTCTCAAAACAGCAAAAAATAATTTTATTAATTATCTTTTCTTCAAGAACTAGCCAAGAGTTAATATTACCACTGTTGATGCTTTCAAAGCCATATAAAAAGTCTCGTTTAATGTTACAGTACGTAATCACTGTTGCTAACAGTTTTATGTTATGACTTTTATTAATTTTTTATTACTACCTGAAATTCTTTCCAGTATAATTTAAAAAATCTCTTGGTGTTTGTCTTCAGGTGAAAGACAGGAGCACGATGTGCAAATTACTACAGTTCAATTTTTTTGACATAAGAAATCCTTATTGGTATATATTAGAGTTGGGAATAATAATAGCAATAATAAAAGCATTGAAGATTTTAGTGATGCTCATACCGAGGCTGCACTTACCGGAATATAAGTGTTCGTAAACATAGATGATGTAGAGTATGTAAGACAGCTCCAGCTAGTGAATTTGAGGCGGAATGTGGGAAATTCTGAAATTAATTTATTTGTATATCCATATTCTAGAACATTCCCAATTATTTGACAATAAGATGTTAAGATTCATTAACAGCTGTGGAATAGTAATTTTCTCTGGAATACTTAAAAAAGTGAGAAATATTTTCTCAAGCCTTAAATAATTCATATTTTGAAGGCAAAAATCTATTTAGTACTTTTAATTTGTAAAGAAAGCTGAAAAACATCTTTCGTTTTTCTTCTAAATATAAAGAATTGTTTGACTGATTAGTAGTTTTGAGTGTCTGAGTGGTAGTAGTACTTATGATGGATTAAAAAAGCGTAGAAGAAATGAGTGTTTTTAATTTTCCTTGGGTAGTATAGTCTAATCGGTAAAATGTTGGATAGTGCTTCTGTCTTATTTTCCGTTTCTAATATAGAATCAATTAAGAGTAAGCAGTTGGAAATAATTCTTAACATAATTCTGTGATCCCTTTTATAATACAGTTAATGTAATTCCTCCAAGTAAGTGGATATCAATTTCAATAAGTTTCTTAAATAGAGGGTGCTATGTGAAGCCTTTCTTCCTGCTCTGTTGAAACTGACAATGATGTACATACGGAGCAAATAGTAAAATTTCATTAAAGCAGGTCAACTACTGCTACTGTTGTTATTATTTCTTTCCATTTACAAATGTGAAGGATGAATTCTGTTCCTTTCATTCTAGGAAATGATAGCAATTAATTAAATATTTGTTAATATCTAGTATTATACGTAATATATAATTTAGTCCTGGCATATAGGCAGAGTTTTATCTTTTTCAGTTTAATAGAATGTCAGGAAACACTAAGTCAAGAGAGTTATGTGGTTACATAGCAAATAGTAAAATGCACTAAAGCCCACCTGAAAATGACAATATTCACTTATTCAACCTGTAAGAATTTCTTTCTTTTTTTTTTTTTTTTTATGTTATGCAATTTTTTATTATATTAAAATAAAACAAGTTATGTGCAAAGTAATAAGTGTCAAGTCTTGTCACTCCATGTGAGTGTGA